>JASDQU010738548.1:93913-116418 GCA_032191745.1 Picea mariana | reverse complement strand
TCTGCGGCCACTTTCTCCTAGTCTTTCTGTGGCCTCTCTCTTGGCCTAGTCATTATCTTCGTGACCTCTTTCTCTAGCACCTATGGACGGTCTTTTGTCACAGGGTATGTTATCGCGAGGATATGAGGGTCGGTTTCTTTCTCTAGATATGGTCGTGGGTCTGTTGTCAAGGGGATACAACGAGTCCTCTGATATGTTGTTGTGGGGATATGGATCAAATATGGGCGCGAGGGGTTTTGATTTTATGTTTTAAGTTTTATTATTGTTTTGTGATTTGTGTTTTGTTATATATATATATATATATATATATATATATATATATATATATATATATATATATATATAATTTATAATATATAATATTACACATTTACACAATATATAATATATAATAAATATGAGGTCACAAATATGTTGAGTTTCAGTTACATTCAAAAGTAAATGCAACCTCCAACCAAACTCTCACCATTATGGAAAGACTAGAAAATGTCTCAAGGGGAGGGGCATGTTAAGCCCTAAATAGTGTCACATTACCCCTTAATTGGGGCATATTACATTCATAATGTTATTTTATTTATGTCGGCTTGGGTCCATTAATTGTAATTGTACCTCCTAGTCTCCTATATATACGAAGAAGACATTTTCATTTGGAATCATCTTGTATTGGGAAATTTGTGTGGTGTATAAGGAGGTTTTCCCCTCGAAGAGGCTTATTATCTGAAATTCTATCTTTTTCAATGCGTTGAGTACTGATTCTGAGGTTTTTCTATGCTATCTTGATATTTGGTTCTTAACATTTGGTATCAGAGCTCAAGGTCTTGTGGTTTCACTACTACATCTGAGACACCTTGGAATTTTCGCTATAATATTTTTTCTACGACGTTTCAGAAGGAACCCCTTAATAGACGAATCAAGGTATGTTGGGTTCAAATGTCAGCTCCTGAGACCTTATAATTTCGGAGATACATCCTGTGTAAGATATGGTTCTGGAATCATCCTGAATTTAGTCATCGTGGAATTTTCGCTATGAAAGTGTTTCTGTAATGTTTCAAACTCTAAAATATGGAGTATATTCACATAAATTATTAAGGTGTCTGTGATAAAAATTTCAGCTTCTGGGTCATCTTAAA
The DNA here is from genome assembly GCA_032191745.1 of Picea mariana. Lineage (NCBI taxonomy): Eukaryota > Viridiplantae > Streptophyta > Pinopsida > Pinales > Pinaceae > Picea > Picea mariana. The sequence goes on along the minus strand of JASDQU010738548.1, from coordinate 115,288 downwards.
TTTGTAGATACACCCTGTGGAATATAGGGTATCTGACTAGTCCTATTGACTAGTCTCAAGAAGGTGTTTCGGGTAAAACAATCATAAATTATTCCTCAAGTATCCAAATTGAGTGATACCAGTTGCATTGGATAGTGGACAATCTGAAGTATTTCTGGTACAATTTTCATAATTTTATATCAATTATTTTGTGTGGGGCACTCTATACAAGTGAGATCTTCTAGAAAGGCCAAAAATCGGCAAGTTATGGGGAAGTTACCATAAATTCCACTTGGCACATCTAATTTTGATCAGATCTATGGCATTGTAGAGAAGAAATATCAGAGAACTACAAAAAATAAATTTTCATACCTAGAAGGGATGAAATTTTGGAGATACAATAAAATAAAGATTGTCTAGCATAACCACCTCAAAATCAAGGTTTAAAGTGATACTTGGCAAACATGCCACCAAAAAAGGAAACTTATACACCAAATAAGCCTCCAAACAATCCTACTTGGACTCTTGATGAAGGTGGAGAAATTCTTAGGGACATAAATGATTAACAAAAGAAGATAGTAACAAAAGTTGAACTACAAGGGATGATGGATTCAACGGAAGCTAAGTTCGAGGAAATAATGGATACTAAGATGGATGGTTTAAAAATGGATATCATGGAAGGATTGAAAAAAATACTAATAGAGAGGACACCTGAAAGTGAAAATGCATCCCATGAAATTCATGATGAGGACACAAGGAAGATGAATCAAGAATGGAGAAACTCTAACTTTGGGTTGAATACCAACCACTTTACTAAGATCGATATGAGGAAGTTTGATGGCAAGGACCCAATCACATGGATACTTCAGATGGAGCAATTCTTTGATCTACATAATGTGCCACATACACAAAAGGTACGGATGGCTTCTTTATATTTAGAACCCAATCAATTTGTGTGGTATCGATGGCTTTGTTCTCGCAAATCACTCGTCACTTGGACAATTTTCACAGAATAAATGATAACACACTATGAGGGTACAAGGAGCAATACCTTCTTTAGCCAATTGATAAATCACAAGAAAAAGGGTTTAGTTACAGAGCACATTGAGAACATCCAAAGATTGGATATAAAGGTAACAGATATTCTAGATGAGCACTTGATTGATGTATTCATAGGAACTTTAAGGGATAAAATTCAACATGAGGTTCACCTTTGGGAATCCAAATCATTGGAGAATGCATCTAGGGTGGCAAAAAATGTTGAAAGTAAAAATATGGCTATGGCTACTAGAAGGACCACTCCTAACATCTATCGAGAGAATAATGTTCCTTCTTCTAAAACACCTCAAACTACAAGGTTGACACCTCAACAATTGAATGAAATAAAAGAAAAAGGTTTATGCTTTAATTGTGATAGAAAGTACAGTAAGGGACATAAGTGTGGTGAGAAGAAATTATTCTACATAGATTGTGAAGAGGAAGAATAACAAGAACAAGAACAAGAACCATCTCAAGATGAAAATGTAGACGTGATTTCTTCTGAAGAGTTGACTCCCATGATATCGTGTAATGCATTGGTTGGAATTAGCACTCCTCAAACCCTCAAGATCAAAGGATATATCAAAAAGAAAAAGGTAATAGTCCTAATTGATTCTAGTAGTACTCATAATTTCATTCACTATAAATTAGCCAAAGCTCTCAATTGCTTTGTATATCTAGCACCAGAGTTTCAAGTAATGATTGCAGATGGAGTAACTATCAATTGCTCAATAAAATGCAATAAGATCAATATTACTATGGGGGGGAATGTAATGAATAGTACAATGATTGCTATACCCATGGGTGGTGCTGATGTCATACTAGGAATCCAATGGTTACAATCATTAGGAATAGTGGCTTTTAATTTTCAAGAACTTTTCATGAAATTTTCATTGGAAGGAAAATAAATTGAGTTAAGAGGTATCATATGGAAACCCAGTAAGGTGATAAGCTCTAATGGCATGACAAAATTATTGAAAAAGGGGAATCAAGGTGTAATTGCACAACTATGATCACTAGATGTTCAAAAATCTATGCCATCTATTCCCCTAGATCTCCAAGGGATCATTGATAAGCATTCCAAATTATTTTAAGATATTCCCAAAGGTATTCCACCCACTCGAAATCATGATCATGTTATTCACCTAATTCCTAGGAGTGTTCCTCCTAACGTCAGGTCGTACATATACCCTTATGACCAGAAGAGTGAAATTGAGTGCATGGTTGAAGAAATGTTAGAGGCTGGAATTATTAGACCTAGCCAAAGATATTACTCTGCACCGGTGGTAATGGTATTCAAGAAAGATGGTTCATGGCGTATGTGTCCAGATTATAGAGAGCTCAACAAGATCACTATTAAAGATAAGTTTCTTGTTTCTGTCATTGATGAATTTTTAGATGAACTACATGGAGAAATCTATTTCACAAAGTTGGATATCCGTTCAGGGTATCATCAGATTAGAATGAAGGAAGAAGATATCCCAAAAACAACATTTTGAACTTATGAAGGCCATTATGAATTTTTGGTCATGCCTTTTGGCCTTACAAATGCACCTTCCACATTCCAAGGGTTGATGAATTCCATTTTCAATCCCTTCCTTTGAAAATTTTTGTTAGTATTTTTTGATGATATACTAATCTATAGAAAGTCCTGGGAGGATCATGTGCGGCATGTTGACAAGGTGCTACAACTACTAAAGGAGCAACAACTATATGCCAAACCATCCAAATGTTTCTTTGGGGTGAAGGAGGTAGAGTATTTGGGTCATATTGTATCTCGTAAAGGTGTCAAGGTAGACCCTAACAAGATTAAGGCCATGATGGACTGGCCAAATCCCAAAACATTGAAGAATCTTAGAGGATTTTTGGGTTTGACGGGTTACTACCGCAAGTTTGTTCGAAACTATGGGAGAATAGAAGCACCTTTAACGGCACTAACTGAGAAGGATGCATTTTCATGGACTCTATAGGCAATTAAAGCTTTTGAACAACTTAAAGAGGTGATGTGCAAAGCTCGTGTCTTGACCACACCAGACTTCACAAAAACCTTTATTATGGAATGTGATGCCTCGGGAAATGGCATTGGTGTTGTCCTAATGCAAGAAGGAAGGCCTCTGGCTTTTGAAATTCATCCACTCAAAGGAAAGGACTTACACAAACCCATTTATGAGAAGGAAATGATGGTAATACTACATGCATTGAATAAATGGCGCCCTTACCTAATAGGTAGGCACTTCAAGGTCAAAACTATTGTGGGTGGGAAATCCCTCCTACGGACTAGCTCTAAGGGTTTTATCATGCATGCAGAAATGACCTAAAGATTCTTACTTTTTACCATCATCTCATGCCTAGACCCCCATTAATCATATGTAAATACAAGTCTCAATAGATTAAGTTGACGTACCTTATTCTTCGTGTTTGATGTTGATCCCTTTTCGCACTTGGTCGTTCTTTGACTGCAACTCTCCTCCCAATGCTGACCTACATTCACTAAAGACAAACAAAAAACTCCACATGCATTTGATCTATGAACTAATGGGTTAGATATTTAATAAATCATACAATAAATATTCCAATAATGACAATCTCATATGGTGGGACGGGAAAAGCAATTATTTTATTAACTTCACAATGATACCTTCCAATGATAAATTCGGCTACTACTCCTCGATCCTGGTCCTGGGATCATCTTCCACTGTCTTCCAACTTCTTTGCTCTATACTTCTCTTTGCACAAGGATGGATAAAGGTTGGGACAAAGGGAATGCTCAATCGGGTATATTTTCTTTACTATGATTCTCCTCTTCCAAATGGGACACCTAGCCCTTCTTTTATAGGCTAGAAGAAGCTAGGTATTTGGTCAAATGTCTAGCCATGCATGGCCGAAAGGTTTAGTTAACTTACCCAAATTTGTGTGTTCCGTCAGCAAATTTCCTTTTTTCGTGCTTTTGTAGGTACACGCAGGTTGTCTTGGGTCAGCTAGCATGTACACACGTGCAGTAATGTAGCAGGGCATGTGGACCTTTATAAAAGGGGTTTTTAAGAAGAGTTGTTCAGCAGTGTTTTGGCAAAGAAGGAATCTGAGATGGCCTTATGCCAGGTAAGCATGTATGGTGAAAATTATGGTTATAACATATGCCCCCTAATGTGTGAGGTCAGAAGAGCATCTGATGGCTGAAATACATTAACAATCTTCATCGATGTGTCGAACAAGTGAGCCCAGGGAACAGAAATCGGGAGGTGTCATTTGCAAAATAATAATTGTCTCACCGAGGCAGGCATACCCATGCTCGGGATAAAATTAAATCATGTCTACCAATCAAATACACTATAGATCCATGTCATATAACTATATAAAGTGTAGCCACGAATAATACACAACGGAGCTACATCTCGAAATCAAAAAGATATACATGTAGAGTATCCATCTTCTAGAAGTTGATAAGGCTTGATGGCTGGAGATGAGGTCTTCAGAGCTCGAGCAAGGACTTCAAATTCTTCAAAACTCGGGTAGGAGTGTAATATGAGTGTATGAATTCACTACCCAAAGGTCTTTGACGGCTCGTCGGTCATGGACTAGAGAATATTTATGATCAGACTAAAGGCTTCATTGATTTTTAACAAAGACTTGATTGGACATTCAGGATGGTCGGGCATGAGGGCAAGAGACAAAATACAGAGGGGTCGACTCAGGCTTGGTAAAAACTTCCCTTGGACAATAGCATGACAAATGATGAGACTCGGGCAGCATGGCATTAACATAAGTTTACGAGGCAGGAGGCAACGCAAACTCTCCATATATTTGGAAGAATAACCAAACGAAGGAGGACACAGCTCTATGTAGCGAGAACATATTCCTAAGGTCGTATTAAATCCCAGATTTTTTCGAACAAACGGACAGATGTGCTTTATCCAAGGGCGACTCATTGTACTGCCAATAAAAAGAAAATACTTTTCCCTTCCTCTTTTTGGGGTATATTTGATTTTTCTTGTCTTTTTCGATAATTTTGGAAAAAGAATAAAAGAATGTTACGTTACAAAGGAGGAATGAGTGTCGCAAACATACAAGTTTGAGGCGCAAGGACAAGATTGATGTTCAAAGAAATGACACTCGAAAAAAATCCTCCAAGGGCCAAAGGTGTCAAGACGCAGAGGCAAAGTGCTACAGGGCTTGAGTATAAGGCATGCTTCAGATGGTTCAGTTGAGAGCAACATGGAGCCGGCATTAGGCCAAAGATGCGGGTATGCAAATGCGATTAATAAAACACACAATGGTAACATCCTTCGATGTAAGTTTAACGAGCCCAGAGAAGGTAAGCTCGGCGGTTTTTCATATTTAGAGAGTCTGAAAAATGTAAAAGGAGACTCCACTGGGGTACCTTTTTCGAAAGTAGTCTAGTTAGTTCGAAAAAGGGGTAAACTAGCACTGAAAAGACATCTATTCAAAATCATTTTAACGAGTGTGATAAAGACAGATCACTCGGCCATTTTTTCATTTTTAAGGAGTCCAAAAAAAGATTAAATATCGACTCCATCAGGAATGTTCTTCTGGACCATTTTAACGAGTGTGAAAGAATAAGGTCACTCGACGATCTTTTCAATTTTAGGGATTCTTAAAAGAGCTTAACTATGGACTATGTGGGGGTTTCTTTTTCATACATTTAGCCTCTCAGGCCCGAAAAAGGGTTAAAATTATACCTAAGAATACTCTTCTAGGGATCTGAAGCCTCTAGAGTATACCTTTGTTCGTACAGTTGATCGTCTGGACTGAAAAAGGGGTAAACTATCGTCGGATAGACGTGACTTCAAATTTCAGTTTAACGAGCGTGAAAGGCCACAAGATCACTCGACAATTTTTTCATGTTTAAAGGGTCTGAAAAGGGCTCAAAAGAAGACCCATTGGGGGCTACAACTCAAGTATGAAATTGGTTCAGGTAGAGCCCGCTGTTAGGCTCAGACCAAGAGTCTCTTGGATAGTCAACTTGGGAAGTCTCCCAAAAGGGAAGAAAACACAAACCACAGTGTAAGTCCTCCTGTGGTATAGAAACCGTAGTCATGTCTTCCAGGATAGCCTCATCTAAAGGAAATTCAAACTCCAAGAAATCACGCAAACGAGGGTCGACAGTCCCAAAGGGTCAAGTAAACTAACCATACTCCATATAACGATGGAGGTTCTGGCCAGGACTGGCAGAGTCTATCAGCGAAGAATCACGATCATGAGGGTTTGAGGATCTACTAACAATGAGATCAGACTCATAAGGATACTCAAGCCCACTTGGACCAAGAGGGGGAATCAAGGGCTCCCATGCCTCCATTGGATACACCAATGGATCAATTGTTGATTCCAAGTCTCGAGAAGGAAAACATGATTGCACAGGTTCCTGCTTAGAAGAAATTGAACATCGAGGATAAGATGCCACATAATTAACCCGTTGTGGGGTCGAGTCTACACGAACACTAGGAACATATAAAGGGGTAGTCTGAAATAATGTTGAATTAGGATGGTGATTATCAAGTGCCAGCTGGTCAATAGTGACAATGCTTCTATTGTGAAGGAAATGCATCACCTGGAAGAACGTAGACACCACAGCATTCAAAGCATATACATAATCATGCCCGAGAAGCATATTGAATTCTAACGGGCCTTGCACCACAATAATATCAACAAGGATAGTATTCCCACCTAATGAGATAGGCAACTGAGGAAGAATCCCCAAATATTCACTAGGATGTCTGTCAAAAGCCAACAGCTCATGCAAAGCAGACACAAGCTTGGGAGATCCCAAGAATTTCAAAACCAAGGAGGATAAAATACTTGTAGAGGCTCCCTCATCCACAATACATCGATAAATGTTTGTTGAATTAACTTCAACCCTTATTTGAAAAGGTGCAGCAGAAGGAAGATGAGGCTCAACAAGGTCATTCCAATCAAAGGAAACCATCCTAGGGCTTGGAGGGGGTGTTCTCAGAATGAGCGGAATGCCCCCTTGTTCTGAAAGTATTGAACTGGAAATGCTAAAAACATAGTCGGTAGACACGTCACTCCCCAAAAGAAGAGTGGGATCATCCGATGACTGCATCGGCATGACCACTTTTACAACCAATGGATGAATAGGCTGTGGGACTACATGGTCTAAAGGTATCTCACCCCCCAGAAGAGGAGTGGGATCATCCGATGATTGCATCGGCATGACCACTTTCTCAACCAATGGTTGAATAGGTTGAGAGACTACAAGGTCAAAAGGTACCTCACCCCCAGAAGAGGAGTGGGATCATCCGATGACTGCATTGGCATGACCACTTTCTCAACCAATGGTTGAATAGGCTAAGAGACTACAAGGTCTAAAGGTACCTCACCCCCTAGAAGAGGAGTGGGATCAGTCGATGACTGCATCAACGTGACCACTTTCTCAACCAATGGTTGAATAGACTGTGAGGAAACCTCAAAAGACTCGGAATTAGAAGAGCTTGCAGATAGGGACCACAATCTTTGTACCTCTAGAATGCTAGGGCACAAATGAGTAAGGTGATATCCCTTGCAAAGCTTACAAGGGAACTTAGGCTTACATCCTATCCGTCTAGGTTTCTCAACAGAATTAATGCCCCCAGCATGACTAGCAGTGGTTTGTTGCACATCTTCAACATGACTTGCAAAGGTTAGTGATGGGTCGATAACATGACTTACAGAGGCTACAGACCTATTACCAGTATGACTAGCAGTGACTGGACTCTTTCCCCCAGCATGACTTGCAGAGGGTGGGTGTGTGCCCCCAGCATGACTTGTATGGATGATTTTAAGGATGGAAATTTATTTTAAAATTTAGAAACCTTGGCGAATCTTACTAATCCTTCATATGCAAACTATAAATGTTTGGCTATATTTTTATAAAAATATTCCAATTTCTAAGGATTTTATATAGTTTTCATAAAATTTTGGCGATTTTCAAGGTCAAATAATTTTATCCTATAGAATTTGGGCGAATAATTTTTAAAATAGTGAATCTCTTTTTTGGAAAAACCATGGAAGATTAGCCCATGAGAGAAATTTAGACTTGCAGAGGTTGGGTGCTGGTCTTCAACGTGACTTGCAGAGGTTGGTGATTTCTTCTTCCTATTCGTCCTCTTTCTATTTCGTTTAGACTTCCGGTTACTAGTAATTGTACTTTCACCGTAGGCGGGAGAAGGAGGAGGAGAAGACTTTGTTGATGAAGAAACATCAACAACGTGCTCATGACTTAAGGTGCTTAACTGAGAAGTGTCAAGAGCATTTGGGACTTAAGGTGCCTTATTGTTGTATTTTGGTAGAATAAGCAAAGAGTATTTGATTGTATAATTGTTTTTTTGACTCATGCTTGATTCTGGAAACCCTCACATACCGTCAATGCATATGTGTTTTCCTAGCATGTCAAATTCCAGTCCATAAAAGCACAAATTAAAAAAATTTCAACATTGGCCCCATAAATTTTGACAATTTTTTCTTTATCCCTCCTACCGTCTATGATTCTCCATAAAATTTATGTCACATTCTTCCTGATATGCATTGTATCAAACAAATGGGATATTTTTAGCTCCTCATAGTAGGGCAACCTCATCAATTGAGTGGGATAAAATTCCATTCATTGTGGAAGCCCATTATTAATACCTTCATGATGGTGGCCTTCATGAAGCATAAAATAAATCACAATAATAATTATCAAATACGATAAAATAAATTGAATGATTAAAATAAAAATTCAAAACATTACATATACGATACATAAATAAATTGTGTACCTTGACGATTTCTATTATATTCCAACCTCCATAGGTGAGGTGTCATTCTTCGTGGTTTTAAACCAATCTCTTCTTTTCCATTGAAAAGATTTTTTTCAGTAGTACAATACCTATGGTTCTTAGGGAGGAGGTGTCTATACTCATCAAACACCACCTTTCCTAAACTTTTTGAATGACGATACTACATCTTAGGGCCACAAACTGGACATGCAAATTTACCCTTTGTTTGAAGACCTGCAATAGATGGATTAATGTCAATTATACGAAGAGATTATTTAAAAATTAAGCATGCATGATATATTTTAAAAATTATATAGTATTAAAGAACAATAGAATGCTACATACCACAAAAATGTATTATTCCTGGGGCATCATGAATTGTCCATAAAAGTATTCCACGGAATTTAAATTTCTTCTCCCTGATTGGTTTACAGATGGCATACATAGTGATGCCAGCCCATAACTTTAGTAGCTCGTCGATAAGAGGTTCGATATATACCTTCATATATTTAACTTTGAACTTACCTAATTGTTTGAAATTACACATAATTACTACCATGATATGTATATATAAGTAAATAAATAAACAAAATGTATTATGCAAAAAATGAAACAAATGAAAATGTTACATTCAAAAAATTAATGTAAACAAACACCTCGAACAATCATTGTCAACATTATGTGCTCTCTCTTTATTGATATCCAAGGAGGAATGTTATTGTTGATAACAAAAATAGGCCACACTAAGTAAATATACCTAAGCTCTATGAATGGATTAACATCATCAGTTGTCAATGAAAGCCTAACATTATGAGGTTCATCTTTGAAATCTTCCCATTTTTCCTCGATTTCCCTAAATGCATAACCATCGGCAGGCATTAGAAGAACACCATCTCCACTTTTTTTACATGCATGATAATCCATAAATTGTTTTATTCTTTCACACCTAAACAATCATTGCAAACGTTAAATTATAGAAATATGCACCCTTTTTGTTACTTGATCGGTTCGATATCTACTGATAAGACATTGCAGGCATTTTGTTTTCGAAGCATGTTGTCCATAATATATAACATGATCATTAGGACATGCATCTATAGTTTTATAATCCATTCCAATGGCTTTCATAATGTCATGCAAATCTCCATATGTGAGAGGTAAAATATTTGACGATGGTAACAAAAATTCACCTAACAATCTACAACATAACAAATAACTAGTTAATGTAAAGAATATTGATTGTAAAAATTGCATTCTTATTTTATACATTAATTAACACTAAAAAAAATAGAAAAAAGTAAACATTTATATATATGAGATGAAACATATTACATACCTTAGGATCTGTGTCATACAAGTGTTCGACAAATTATTCATAACCTTTAAGTTCACTGGCAGCAATGTAGCGGAGAGAATATTTTCTCTTGAGCCTTCATAAAGTCGTTTGTTTTCCTTTTCTAACAGAGGTTCATCATAAATACCATCATTGTCCCCATCCTCATATGGCTAAGCAAACAAATATTGGATCATTTGATTTGTCCCATCATCTTCTTCCATGGGATCATTAACTTGATTTGTCTCATCATCTTCTTCCATGAGATCCTCATTTGCTTGATCGTGATCCTCAGCTTGTACAACATCACTTATACTAGTGCAATATTATGCATAAATTTAGGGGGAAACTCTAACTTTATAATTACAAACAATCATGCAAAATTAGTGTGTATAAAAAATATTCAAACTATATATATATATATATATATATACATATAATTATATAAATCGACAATATAAAAACAGATAATGAATATATAGCTAATTACCATGGGACGATAATCATTCGATCCCCCATCGATGTGCCCATATTTCCCACAATGTTTTTTAGCTGTTGCTATTAAAATTATTATGAGACGTGTAGTGCAAGATTTTTTGCAAGGGAAATAACATCTACCATCACCCTTTTCACCCTCTTTACTTTTTTCCCACCTCTAATATTTTGAGACATTCTTTCACAAAAAAATACCCTTTATGAATCGTCGTTGTTATAGCAAGGGGTAGTGATTATCATATAAAGGGGTAGTCTAAAATAATGCCGAATTAGGATTGTGATTATCAAGTGCCAGCTAGTCAATAGTGACAATGCTTCCATTGTGAGGGAAATGCATCACCCAGAAGAACATAGACACCATAGCATTCATAGCATATACATAATCACACCCAAGAAGCATATTGAAATCTAAAGGGCCTTGCACCACTATAATATCAACAAGGACAGTCTTCCCACCTAATGAGATAGGCAACTAAGGAAGAATCCCCAAATATTCACTAGGATGTCTGTCAAAAGCCAACAGCTCATGCGAAGTAGACACAAGCTTGGGACATCCCAAGACTTTCCAAACCGAGGACGATAAAATACTTGTAGAGGCTCCCTCATCCACAATACATCGATAAATGTTTGTTGAATTAACTTCAACCCTTATTTGAAAAGGTGCGGTAGAAGGAATACGAGGCTCAACAAGGTCATTCCAATCAAAGGAAACCATCCTAGGGCTTGGAGGGGGTGTGCTCAGAACGAGCGGAATGCCCCCTTGTTCTGAAAGTATTGAACCAGAAATGCTAAAAACATAGTTAGTAGACATGTCACTCCCCAAAAGAAGAGTGGGATCATCCGATGACTGCATCGGCATGACCACTTTTTCAACCAATGGATGAATAGGTTGCGGGACTACATGGTCTAAAGGTACCTCATCCCCCAGAAGAGGAGTGGGATCATCTAATGACTGCATCGGCATGACCACTTTCTCAACCAATGGTTGAATAGGTTGAGAGACTACAAGGTCAAAAGGTACCTCTCCCCCCAAAAGATGAGTGGGATCATCCAATCACTGCATTGGCATGACCACTTTCTCAACCAATGGCTGAATAGGTTGAGAGACTACAAGGTCTAAAGGTACCTCACCCCCTAGAAGAGGAGTGGGATCAGCCGATGACTGCATAAGCGTGACCACTTTCTCAACCAATGGTTGAATAGACTGCGAGGAAACCTCAAAAGACTCAGAATCAGAAGAGCTTGTAGACAGGGACCACAATCTTTGTACCTCTGGAATGCCAGGGCACAAATGAGTAAGGTGATCTCCCTTGCAAATCTTATAAGGGAACTTAGGCTTACGTCCTATCCGTCTAGGTTTCTCAACAGAATTAATGCCCCCATCATGACTAGCAGTGGTTGGTTGCACATCTCCAACATGACTTGCAGAGGTTAGTGATGGGTCGATAACATGACTTGCAGAGGCCACAGACCTATTACCAGTATGACTAGTAGTGACTGGACTCTTTCCCCCATCATGACTTACATAGGGTGGGTGTGTGCCCCCAGCATGACTTGCAGAGGTTGGGTGATGGTCTTCAACATGACTTGCAGAGGTTGGTGATTTCTTCTTCCTATTCCTCCTCTTTCTATTTTGTTTAGACTTCCAGTTACTAGTGACTTTACTTTCACCAGAGGCGGGAAAAGGAGGAGGAGAAGACTTTGCTGATGAAGAAACATCAACAGGGTGCTCATGACTTAAGGTGCTTAACTGAGAAGTGTCAAGAGCATTTGGGACATTTGGAATGGTACCCAACCAAACCGGTAATCCCACATTCAACCCAGGAATGTATAAAGTGGCCATCAAAGGGACGCCAATGTTTTCGAAGAAGGGAAAAGCACAAGAATCCCCTTGTGAAGGGGTTCCTTGGTTGGTATGTTCGAGAAAATTAGCCATGAATATCCTATGCACAGGTTCTCCCCTTGCAAGATCGTTCAAGTCCGTAAAATTCTCACACACTGACTCTGGCAAACCAGTGGTATCAAAACAACGCCTATAAAGAGGCAGCTCCACGTTTCTAAGTGGAAGACCAAAAAGTCCTCACGACCGGCAGAGTGGGAGGTCTACCACCCTAGGTCAGAGACCCAAATCCATGACTGACTAACTCACTATGGAAAACTAGGGAGCATAGAGCACACACTAAAAGTTCCTAAAGGAAAATCAAGCAAATGACTAACTAGTTGGAAGAACAGTTACAGCAACCAACACTAGAGCAACTTATCGGTGCAAGTGAAACTTGAACACGGAAGAACCCTCCGGGTATACTCTACAAAGCGTGGCTAGATGTTTGTCCTAGGTACCGTGGTATACCCCCGCATTCACCTATGTATGTCACTAAAAAATATAGGCAACTAGGTTGCCAGCGCACGAACAGTCACCAGAAGAGACAGTCAAAAGTCGGGTAGACCACAATGAGCAGGGTATCGAGCCAGAAACCTGTCAAGGGGATCGAAGGCAAGTAGTTCGGAAGAAAACTATGGACCTCAAACAGATTCGAGACCCACAAATCTCTGTGGAAAACGCAATCAACGAAATCCCAAGACAAACCCTCTATATGTGTTCTCCACTATGATTGGTCCAGCTTTGGAGGGGTTATCTCCGCTACCTTTCCGCACGCGACCTCGTGTTTAGCCCCTGTGTTAGAGGGGGGTCCCGGATAAATTTCACAATAATGGACTTTGACACTCCCTAACTCAAACTCCAATGTTTGATTTAATGGCCTTGAAGAGTTTCCTCTCCAACCTAATTCAAGGCCCTAACCCTAAACTAGTTGGTTGACCCTACAAACATAAAAGTCTAGTTATTTTTAATTAGCGTTCTTTTTAAGGCTTGATTTACTCAAAAGGTGTGGTAGTGCAACTGATGTTGTTAAGACTCTTGCAAAAAATGATGAAACTTATATGAACACTGGCAAAGAATGATTATATTTCTTATTTTTTTCCTTTTGAAATGCTTTTAAAATTAGAAGAAAACACAACGCTATGCTAATTTCTTTTTCTTTTTCAAATAACAATGCAAAGAAAATGCCAGGAAAGAAGGAGATCTAACAAACTAAGTTTTTTTTTATATTTTCTTCCAATCAAAGAAGAAATAACAAAATATTCTAAAAGAAACTGATGAATGCATGATTCATGGCCCCCCAAATTTTTTTCAAAATGCAACTCATTTTTCTTAAAATTTCAAGCTAAAAATAAGTTAAAAAAGCTAGGAAACACAAGAAATGTTCTAAATGAAAAAGAAAGCTATAATAGAGTCCAAACCTAGGCTAAGCTACTATGACAGAGACCAAGAACCCTGAGAGATATAACTCTTGACAAGGAAAATGATGATTGCCTCTCCTTAAACAAAAATTTTCTCAACAGGTACGTTGCTGACAGTGCAACAGCCAGCATGTGCATGCGAGTTGTGTAAGGTCCAAGCGCGTGTACATTCATGCAGACTTTATGTAGGCCACGTGTCCCTCTGAAACTCTTCAAAAATGAAAAAGGAAGCAATCAAGCACTGGAAAAGACTACTGGTATTGAGACCCAGAATCTCTTGAAGACTCAGAAACTTACTTTGACAAAAAAAAAAAAAAATAATTGAAGGAAAATTTCATAGAACAAAACCAATCTGAGGTGAAACCTAAGCTACAAAACTAAAAAAACCAGAGACTAGAATGAGTTCCAGAAAACCCCTGAGAAGGATTACTTCTAACAGGGGAGAGAATGGTTGCCTCTCTAAAAGAAATTTTATGAAACCATACACGCGACTGACACTTCCTCAGCTAGCATGTACACGCGGGTTGTGTGAGGGTAGGGCGCGGGTACACGTGTGCAGACCTTATACAGGTTGTGTGTACCTATGTGGGTCTCGGAAAAAAAAGATGCAATCAAGCAAAGAAACAGAGATAACTGGTATGGAAGACCAGAATCTCTGTTAGCTCAGACTTTTGCAGAAACTTTAAAAACAAGGAATGAAACCAGTTTTTAAAAATACCCAAGAAAAATATTCTTAGAAACCCTAGAGATCCCCAGTATGGTTGCCAATTCTATTTTGGGTGGGAAATCCCTCCTACGGACTAGCACTAAGGGTTTTATCATGCATGCAGAAATGACCTAAAGATTCTTACTTTTTACCATCATCCCATGCCTAGACCCCCATTACTCATATGTAAATACAAGGCTCAAGAGATTAAGTTGGCGTACCTTATTCTTCGTGTTTTATGTTGATCCCTTTTCACGCTTGGTCGTTCTTTGACTGCAACTCTCCTCCCAATGCTAACCTGCATTCACTAAAGACAAAAAAATAACTCCACGTGCATTTGATCTATGAACTAATGGGTTAGAGATTTAATCAATCATACAATCAATATTCCAATAATGACAATCTCATATTGCGGGACGGGAAAAGAAATTCTTTTGTTAATTTCTTTTCTCTATACTTCTCTTTGTACAATGATGGGTAAAGGTTGGGACAAAGGGAATGCTCAATCGGGTATAGTTTCTTTACTATGATTCTCCTCTTCCAAATGGGACCCCTAGCCCTTCTTTTATAGGCTAGAAGAAGCTAGGTATTTGGTCGAATGTCCGGCCATTCATGGCCGAAAGGTTTAGTTAACTTACCCAAATTTGTGTGTTCTTTCAACAACTTTCCTTTTTTCGTGCTTTTGTAGGTACACGTGGGTTGTCTTGGGTCAGCTAGCATGTACACGCGTGCATTAATGTAGCAGGGTGTGTGGGCCTTTATAAAAGGCGTTTTTAAGAAGAGTTGTTCAGCAGTGTTTTGGCAAAGAAGGAATATGAGATGGCATGATGCCAGGTAAGCATGTCTGGTGCAAATTAGGGTTATAACAAAAACAGATCGTGATAGTCTTAAATACTTCTTGGAACAAAGACTATCTTTAGAAGAACAACAAAAATGGGTGACCAATATATTGGTTTATGATTTTGAAATCATCTATAAAAAAAGGGAAGAAAAATGTTGTGGAAGATGAACTCTCAAGAAAGGATGAAGATGTTGAGGCCTTTCTCGGTGTTATCTCGATCATCCAACCCGATTGGATAATATAAGCGAGGGATGAATGGAAGAATGACGAAAACGTGTGGACTCTCATTCAAAGGTTGCAGCAGGATTCCAGTGCATCAAATACATTTACATGGAAAAATGATTCACTATGGTACAAAGATCACTTATATTTATGTAATAACTCCCAACTCAAACAAAATTTACTATTGGAATTGCACACCTCTCCAGTAGGAGGGCACTTGGGATTTTTGAAAACCTACCATAGGGTCAAGAAGGATTTTTTTTGGGATGGCCTTAAAACTGATGTTCAAAGGTTTGTAGCAGAACGTTTGGTTTGCCAACAAAATAAGGTGGAAAAAATTTATACCCCAGGTCTTTTACAACCCTTAGCCATCCCAAGTCAGTGTTGGGAGGAGGGTTCCATGGATTTTATAACAAGGTTACCGAACTCTGAAGGAAAGAGTGTCATAATGGTGATTTTTGATAGACTGACCAAGTACGCACACTTTTGTGCACTCTCTCATCCCTTCAAAGCCAGTACATTTGCCACTACATTCATGGAGACAGTTCAAAAACTACATGGAACCCCAAAGATTATTGTAAGTGATAGAGATCTTATCTTCATTGGACATTTTTGGATAGATTTTTTTTCTTGTTTGGGTACTCAATTGGCTCATAGCTCAGCCTATCATTCTCAATCTAATGGACAAAATGATATAGTGAACAAATGTCTAGAAGGCTACCTTCATTGCTTTGTCTCTGATAAACAAACACAATGGTTCAAATGGTTACCCTTGGTAGAATGGTGGTATAACACTTCCTTTCATACTGCAACAAAAATGTCACCATTTATGGCACTGTATGGATACCACCCTCCTTCCATCACTTCTTCTCTAAAATAAAAATCTAAGGTTCAAGCAGTGGAAGATCACATCAAGCATCAACAACAAGTTCTCCAAATCTTAAAGGACAACCTGACAATGGCACATAATCTCATGAAACAAAAAACAGATCAGCATCATAGTGAAAGAAGTTTTGAAGTAGGGGATTGGGTGTTTTTAAGACTACAACCATACAAATAGATGTCCCTCAAGCAAGCCAAGAAGGATAATAAATTATCATCAAAGTACTATGGCCCTTATAAGGTGTTGCAAAATATTGGTACTATGGCATACAAATTGGAGTTTCTTGCATCCTCACGAGTACACCCAGTTTTCCATGTTTAATGCTTAAAGAAGGTTATAGGTGACAAGATCCCAGTTCAAAATATATTTCCAGAACTTGACAAGGAAGGAAAAATCATATTGGATCCTGAAGCCATCACTGACACAAGAATTCTCCAGCTGAGGAATAGATACATTTCAGAGTATCTCATTAAGTGGAGGAAACTACATGTTGAAGATTCCACTTGGGAAGATGAGTCTTTTATACATAAGCATCCATAATTACTCAAGTGTTGCAGACAACACTTGTCTCAAGAGGAGGGGCATGTTAAGCCCTAAATAGTGTCACATTACCACTTAATTGGGGCATATTACATTAGTAACGTTACTTTATTTATGTTGTCTTGGGTCCATTAGTTGTAATTGTACCTCCTAGTCTCCTATAGATACCAAGGAGACATTTTCATTTGGAATCATCTTGTATTGGAAAATTTATGTGGTGTATAAGGAGGTTTCCCCCTCGAAGAGGCTTATTATCTGAAATTATATCTTTTTCAAGGCGTTGAGTACTTATTCTGAGGTTTTTCTATGTTATCTTGATATTTGGTTCTTAACATGTTTGTGTCTAGTCTAACCATGTCAAATTTCACTCCATACAAGCACAAATTGAAAACATTTCAACATTGGCCCCATCCACATGTCAGTTATAAGTGAGGTCAAGTACATGAATAGGCACGCCTTATTGTTGTATTTTGGTAGAATAAGCAAAGAGTATTTGATTGTATAATTGTTTTTTTGACTCATGCTTGATTATGGAAACCCTCACATACCGTCAATGCATATGTGTTTTCCTAGCATGTCAAATTCCAGTCCATAAAAGCACAAATTGAAAAAAATTCAACATTGGCCCCATAAATTTTGACAATTTTTTCTTTATCCCTCCTACCGTCTATGATTCTCCATAAAATTTATGTCACATTCTTCCTGATATGCATTGTATCAAACAAATGGGATATTTTTAGCTCATCATAATAGGGAAACCTCATCAATTGAGTGGGATAAAATTCTATTCATTGTGGAAGCCCATTATTAATACCTTCATGATGGTGGCCTTCATGAAGCATAAAAGAAATCACAATAATAATTATCAAATATGATAAAATAAATTCAATGATTAAAATAAAAATTCAAAACATTACATATACGATACATAAATAAATTGTGTACCTTGACGATTTCTATTATATTCCAACCTCCATAGGTGAGGTGTCATTCTTCATGGTTTTAAACCAGTCTCTTCTTTCCCATTGAAAAGATTTTTTTCAGTAGTACAATACCTATGGTTCTTAGGGAGGAGGTGTCTATACTCATCAAACACCACCTTTCCTAAACTTTTTGAATGACGATACTTCGTCTTAGGGCCACAAACTAGACATGCAAATTTACCCTTTGTTTGAAGACCTGCAATAGATGGATTAATGTCAATTATACGAAGAGATTATTTAAAAATTAAGCATGCATGATATATTTAAAAAATTATATAGTATTAAAGAACAATAGAATGTTACATACCACAAAAATGTGTTAGTCCTGGGGCATCATGAATTTTCCATAAAAGTATTCCACGGAATTTAAATTTCTTCTCCCTTATTGGTTTACAGATGGCATACATAGTGATGCCAGCCCATAACTTTAGTAGCTCGTCGATAAGAGGCTCGATATATACATTCATATATTTAACTTGGCACTTACCTAATTGTTTGAAATTACACATAATTACTAACATTATATGTATATATAAGTAAATAAATAAACAAAATGTATTATGCAAAAACCGAAACAAATGAAAATGTTACATTCAAAAAATTAATGTAAACAAACACCTCGAACAATCATTGTCAACGTTATGTGCTCCCTCTTTATTGACATCCAAGGAGGAATGTTATTGTTGATAACAAAAATAGGCCACATTGAGTAAATATACCTAAGCTCTCTGAATGGATTAGCATCATCAGTTGCCAATGAAAGCCTAACATTATGAGGTTCATCTTTGAAATCTTCCCATTTTTCCTCAATTTCCCTAAATGCATAACCATCGGCAGGCATTCGAAGAACACCATCTCCACTTTTGTTACATGCATGATAATCCATAAATTGTTTTATTCTTTCACACCTAAACAATCGTTTCAAACATGGAATTATAGGAATATGACGAAGAACCTTTAGAGGCACCCTTTTTGTTACTTGATCGGTTCGATATCTACTAATAAGACATTGCAGGCATTCTGTTTTCGAAGCATGTTGTCCATAATATATAATATGATCATTAGGACATGCATCTATAGTTTTATAATCCATTCCAATGGTTTTCATAATGGCATGCAAATCTCCATATGTGAGAGGTAAAATATTTGACGATGGTAATAAAAATTCACCTAACAATCTACAACATAACAAATAACTAGTTAATGTAAAGAATATTGATTGTAAAAATTGCATTCTTATTTTATACATTAATTAACACTAAAAAAAAATAGAAAAAAGTAAACATTTATATATATGAGATGAAACATATTACATACCTTAGGATCTGTGTCATACAAGTGTTCGAAAAATTATTCATAACCTTTAAGTTCACTGGCAGCAATGTAGCGGAGAGAATATTTTCTTTTGAGCCTTCATAAAGTCGTTTGTTTGCCTTTTCTAATAGAGGTTCATCATAAATACCATCATTGTCCCCATCCTCATCTGTCTAAGCAAACAAATATTGGATCATTTGATTTGTCCCATCATCTTCTTCCATGAGATCCTCATTTTCTTGATCATGTTCCTCATCTTGTACAACATCACTTCTACTAGTGCAATATTATGCATAAATTTAGGGGGAAACTCTAACTTTATAATTACAAACAATCATGCAAAATTAGTGTGTATAACAAATATTCAAACAATATATATATATATATATATATATATATCAACAATATAAAAATAGATAATGAATATATAGCTAATTACCACGGGACGATAATCATTCAATCCCTCATCGATGTGCCCATATTTCCTACAATGTTTTTTAGCTGTTGCTATTAAAATTATTACGGGACGTGTAGTGCAAGATTTTGTGCAAGGGAAATAACATATACCATCACCCTTTTCACCCTCTTTACTTTTTTCCCACCTCTAATATTTTGCGACATTCTTTCGCACAAAAATACCCTTTCTGAATCATCGTTGTTATAGCAAGATTGTCGCAACATCTCTAATTTGCAAAATATTTATATTTTTTTTTGCGTCGCAAGAGCGACGAACATTGACCAAGTCAATGTTGAATTTGTCAAATAGTTGAGTGACTGGTTGAACAGTGTAACAGTCATCATTGGATCGTCGCTCTTGCGACGAACGTTGACCAAGTCAATGTTGACTTTGTCAAATAGTTGGGTGACTATTTGAACAGTGTAACGAACATCATTGGATCGTCGCTCTTGTGAAAATAACCAAAGGTCATCGCAAGAGAGAAGGGATTCCACTATCTTCATGTTCCTCACCCTTGAGACGTATATCTAGTTTCATCTCAAGAGCAACGAACGTGAGCTAGATTTATAAAAAAAATTGAAAAATTCAACTCTTTATCTTCAATTTTGTGACAAAAGAGTACTTTCGTTGTAAGCAATCGTCGCAAATTTTTCAATATGTAGTAGTGAGGAGAATCGGAGAAATATTCTAGATCTTCTTGTTGCTCATGGAACTTTTGATCTTCTATTTTATGAAATGCAGGTGTGTTCCTAATGGCTGTTAGGATTTGCTCCTCTTGAGATCTAGAAATGTTTCCTATTGGTGTAAGGATTTGAAAGATTTATTGGCCTAGAATCTTTCTTTACTCTACAACTCTTGAGCATATTTGAAGGCTTCTTGTTGGCTGATAATCCATGTCTTTCATGTGGATTAGTGCAGAGGGGGGTCTTTTGAATCAAAAACTACAACTTCTACATAAAGCAAATTTCAAAGAAAAGCATGTACTTGGACACCTTATGCTACTGAGACCTCGTTATCACCAAGTTATCTATTGACATGAGTAGTTTTCTCCTTTTGAAGCATCAAACTCAAATGAAATAGATGGAAACAAAATTACCAATGCTTATTCCCTTTAGCATCTCCCCGGTAATAGTGCCAAAAGTGTCAAGAAATTCAATTTCTTAAATTGCTTTACTTTAAATTATCAATCAGTGAGCTCGTAAGCTTGTGAGATGCCAACAAAATATATGCAGGAGTAGTAAACTAACTCTAAGCTAAGAAAACTGAATGAAAGGCTACAGAATTCAACTAAGGTCAATGGACTTATATTTCAACTATTAACCACATTCCTTTGGTTGACAAGAAAGAGCATAAATTGGTTTTGAAATTACTAAAGAAATTTAGTCTTCAATGCCTCACTCTATATGGAAACCATGCTTTCATAAATGAAAGAGAATAAATAAATGAATAAGAAATAAAATGAGAAGCTACTAAAATAACATTGCACAACAAAAATGAAACTATTTGGGGGGG
>JASDQU010738548.1:80579-93894 GCA_032191745.1 Picea mariana | reverse complement strand
CTTCTTCTCTTGGCATATATTTCCAAGAAGGACTATAGTAGATAAATATTTATGTGCAACAACAATCTATGTATTCCAGTATCAAAATGATTACAATAATCCTTCTTTTCGATATGGAACTAGATGCTCTAACTCTTTCAACTCTCTAACTCCTTAACTATTAACTATCCAAGTTGAATGATATCCTCTCATATTTTTACATATAGCTTCTCCTTCACAAAAGGAAAAGGAGTTACAACAATATGAGATCATATCCTAAATAAGTGGATCTGCAACTAACAAATCCTAGATCCTAAACATGTGGATATTTCACCACCAAATCTTGGATTTGATCTAAGATAGTTTGAATACGATAATAACATCATATTCCATGAGATCCATGTGCCAAAAATCATTGATATGGCTCACCACTTGGTCAAACCACCTAGCTACATAATTGCAGGCTAGTTAGACCAGTTTTGGAAATCTCAACCATATGCTCCTTGTTTTGTAATTTTTTCATATTTTCCACTAGGGTCGCCTAAACAACCCTATTCTGCACAAAACCCACATTTTACATTTTTTATATTACTCTTCGTCTGTTCATAAATGGCATGGAATATTTGACTACCAGAACTGCCAATCAACTGCAGAATTGCCAACAACTGTTGAATTTCACAAGTTAGGAAATAACAATATTTACCCTAAGTAATCATCAAAACATGGGAAATCAAAAATTTTAGTGTAAGTATGCCACGTGAAGGTCCTATAGGGTAGAAATGGTCAAATGTGGAAATATGAGTGATGAAGGGAATGATGATGAAAGGGTAAAGTAAATGAAAGGCATCGTAAAATGTGTTATTTCTAAGCCCCAACATGCCTTATTTATACTTCCAATCTAGAAGTAACTACAATTGTTATGTCCTACTTTAATTTGTTTCTCCTGTACACTCAACATTCTCAACCCTCATTCTCATCCAACAATTCACATTCATTGTTGGAATCATTTCCTTAATGTTGCAACATCCTCTGGCACTGGAACCTCCATCATATGGTATCTCATACTCTCATGTCTAGCTATCTTTAATCTTTATCAAATTCTCAAGTTTTTTTTTAAATGGAGAATTCTCTATGAAGTTCAATTATGTCCACCAAGACAACCCATTCAATGGAGTGATTTATTTATCCATTAGCAGCTTCCCAATTGAGTATAAGTTCATTATTTACTTCACCTTCTTTACATATAATTTGTTTATTTATAACCCACAACTCTTCCAAGCATACATACAACTTACCACAGAAATGGTTCAACCATCACATGGTTCATCCATCAATTTGTATGTGTATTCTCTTTCCTTGGCAATTCTTTTTTATCATGTAGGCTCTCCATGGCATCCTCCTTTGCAATCATGCTCTAAAACCCTTCATTAATTGGCTACCTTTCCTTACCCCCAAAGGTTAAGGACTCACATAATTTGTATGCATAATAATCACATTTTTGTTTGATGGTAACTTCTAGACTCCTTTTACCTTTCACTATTATTGTGTTGTATATAATAACCAAGACCACGCATAGACATTCTATGTATACCAACCTACATATGTTTATCCAAATAAATATATCACATATGTTGATCCCAAGTTTATCTTACTTTAGAGATTATGCATATGAATAGTTACACTGTCCAATCAAATCCAAAAGCTTTGTCTCTACAACTTTTGAGATAACTAGATGCATATTTTGAACACTTAAAACTTCTAACATGTTCTCCTCTGAATTAGCTTTCCAATGGTTATAATCATGCTTGATTTGTAGTTCTAAGTTGAAGTTATGGCTCTCTGAAGTTGTCATCATCTATTTAGTTTATGCATTTCTCAGGGCTCATTTACATGTGCGCATGCACACACACACACAATATGTCAACATGTCAACCACCCATGATTCAGACTCCACATGGCTCCTCCATGTCAGAGTTTGGAACATAATCAATTTATGTAATCTTAGTCCCTGAATTTATTAAATTTAGACACTTGGACTTCGACTACATCATTAACAATAAAATGGCCATAATCACTATAATTTTTCCACCATGGCCTTCCAAATTTGACTTTCATTCTAAATTGTTTTGCATCCAAATGGAATTACAACTTCATTGCTAAGAATTCCAACCTTTGTCAATAGTAAAATAAATATGCATATACATATATACCCAATTTCCTTATGCAAAGATAGACTCTATATTTTAAGAACTTATTCAATAGCACTTCCATGCTCACCCACATGCTCTGTCAAGAACACCATTTGGGAATTGCAAAGCCATGAAATTCACAATTACAGTTTGTATACATTTCTCTTCATTGACATTTTGTCAAACACCATAACTTGAAAACTACATTTTCCAAAATTTTCACATATCCAACTCTGAAATTCAAGTACTTCTTCATTTATGCCTCCATAAGCTACCCAGATACTCAAATGGCCTTCCAATTTAGGAATTGCAACACTCAATTCAATATTTTCAAGCTTCAAACATTATTTTCCCCCATTATTCTCATGGAGAAATTTCTTCAAACACTTGTCACTCAAACTACGATTTCTTCATATACAAGTTGACTTCTAGCCCATACAACCCCAGTGATGTAACCAATAACTCTGATAACATTCTATAGAGTACTCAATACCCTCTACGCACTTTGAGGATATAAGGTACTATTTTAGCCACCCAAATTCACAGTTTTTTTTCTCTAATACCATATCTCATTTTTCTATTATTAACTAATTACCATATGCATGCATGACAGTACAAATTTATGCAACATAATGAAACCATTCCATTATCCATGAGACCATAATTTACAAATGGAAGATAATACAAGCATTCAGAACTAAACAAACTGGAAATTAATTATATCCATGACATAAACCATAATAATTCAACACAATTCACAAGTACATTCATGAACACTTATCTTAGTATATTGAACTTGTCTACCCATTGAATGTAGAAGAGGGACATTCCACCCAACCATAATCTCGTTGTTGCATCAATTCTCTTGGAAACAAAGGCCACCCTCGAGCTGAGGCTATGAATCACAAGGGAAAACTCTTCTTATGGTTGGTTCTAATTCTCATCTCACAACCCAATGCTCATGTTCACAGACAATATTTACACCTACAACCATCTCAATCCATAACCCTCTTCTACATCATCTTGCACAACCCTAGGAATGGGATCCCCTTCTATGCTCAACAATCCCTCAAGCTATCCTACTTTCTTCTAGGGCTCTAGCAAAGGCTAGCCATGAACTCTCACTACTAAGATTATAGGGATTATTATCTATAGTGAATTTATTAATGATAGTGATTATAATCCATATAGCCACAATTCTCATGTAATTTGTGGCTATATATTTTCATAATTCAATTACAGCATGCTCATGGTAATTCACTCAAGGATAAGTCTCTCAATTTCTCCCAACTGAATAATAGCTCGCAGGGTAATTTGAACTTATGATAGTTTAGACTCTCAATTAATTAGAACAGAACCCCAAAGGCATTCAAACTCCCCTCTCAAAACCTTCAACTGAATGATAGTTTGCTTGCATGAGAAAAAGGCATAGCTTAAGTTTGCATGTAATGAAGGGGCCACATGTCCTTACAAATACATGCATACCTTCTTCATGCACTAACCCCCGCGACCTAATAAAAACAAATATTAATTAATAATCAAGGGACATAATTCAATTTGCAAGGACTTTGGGTTAAATCACTTACTAAAGTCATGTTCCTTAGCCTACTTAATTCCCCTTGTCTTTCTCCTCTTTTCGAGTCATAGACCTCGTTCTTTTGTCTTTCTCTTCTACATCCAGTGATGTACTTTTTTATTATCATTCAATGTGAAAATATTATATATTAAATCATTCATATTTTAGCCATTCATAATATGCATACACAATACTACACCAAGATTCCAAACCGGGGTATTATAATTATACTCCCCACAAAATTCCTTTTTTATTTTATTTTATTTAATAGTGAATAATCACCCCCCCCCCTTTTTTCCTAGAAAAAAAACGTAACTTCTATTCCAGAGAAAAAGAAGGTATATTCCAAAGGCGTCGATGTGCATAAAAAAAATCAACAAAGTGCTTCATCATGGATCTTATAAGATCTGCCTTATAGGCACCCATATCTCTTTTCACAGGTGGCATCCCCCAAAAACAATTAAGTAACCAATGATCAAAAAAAAAATTTGATCCAAAGCATAATCTTGGAGCCCAAAAGACCTTGGCCTAACTAAGAGAAAAATCAATTTACATATCAATAAAATTCCCTTCCCTTTTGGAGAGAAATTCTCCATCAAAGAATTCCTCTACAACTAGAAAATTTTTCGGTCAAAGATAAGGCTATTTTGGATAGAGTGTCCACATAAGTGTTAAGTTATCTAAAGATATGCACCAAAATGATTTGACTAAAGAGAGCAGAAATAGTTTTCATACACTGACCAAGGTGTTGAAGATCCAAATTGTCAAGCTAGATTGACCCCTTCATCCAATCTATACTCAAATTGGAGTCACGAAAGACATGGAGTTTTTCACACTCCCCTCTATAGCACACTTAAGAAGTGAAAACATATCATTGAGTTCACCTATATTATTGGTCTATGATACCAGATTAGTTTTTCTTGTAACATAATGAGAATCTGAGAAATATAGTTTGAATGCCAACCCATAGGATTTGTTCGAGCCTTAACAAGATCCATCGAAAAAACCCAAGCCAATTTTTTGTTTATGTATACTGCTCTGACCTCCCTTGTAGTCTTCTAGCATGAGGAATCCTTGTAATGAGGTAGCAAAGCAAGATCTTTTTGAGCGATTTTAAATAAGGGAAAAGTCTTATCTTCAAAAATACATGTGTTCTGGGATAGCCACACTCCCCACACAACCAATATTGGAATAACTATAAACTCCTTTATCAAGAGGTCTATAAATAATTCACGAAAGAAAATTGACAACATGTTATTGTTCCACAAAGGAGCCAGCCCCAGTTGACATTCAATATATTTCCAAACTTGTTGAGTGAACATACAATCCAAAAATAAATGAGCATTTGATTCCACTAATTGTTTACACATGTAGAAAAGGTCTAGCCCTTGTTTACCTCTACGTTGCAATATGTCCTAGGTTAACACCCACTCCTTAAGAACAAGCCAACAGAAGAGAATTCCTTTCAATGGCCTCCATAACTTCTTATACCACCAAAGTGTATTGTCTTCTCCTACCGATATCATGGAATGATATCCATATTTTGTCAAGTATTGGCCCCTAATTTGTTAAGGTACCATACCGGTTCATGATCAATGTCAAATAGATGGATATGGGCCCTTTTTATCTCTAAAATGAATTGGATCCAAACATGGTGCAAATTGGCATCTAAATCCAGATCCTCTATGGAAAGCCAACCTTGGTAACATATGGACGAAGAAGTATCATCACCAATTTAATTCAGTGTGCATACACCCATATCTTAGAGATAGGCCTTTAAAGCCTTAGGAAGGAAAATTATCTCCCTACAACCAACAATGTCATCCATATCGATCCTCACTTGTGTGCTAGTTCCAACTTTTCAGGCCAAGAATTGACCGATAATAGGAAAAGAAAGCAACAAAACCCGCCATTGGTTAGAATCATTAGTGGTGGAAATTTGTCTTTTTCATATCCAATCTAGAATAGAAGCAAGAGAAATGTACTTGTCGACCAAAATGTGCCTGCAAATATTTTCGTGAGTAAGACAAAACCCACAAATATTTGGTTTCTAGAGAACAAGCGAACACCAAGATATATTTTAAACCCCAACCTCCCAAGCTTTGGATTGGATAGGATTTTCCAGTTTTCCAAATGAGATCCTAAATATCCAGTACTTCCCTTCCACATGAATTGAAACAAAGCTTTTGGATGCAACTGAGAATCCATTTTTGGATGAGAGCCAGTAAATGCCAATACACAGGAACTGCTTCAATAACTGACTTTATATGAACTAACCTTCCACCTCAAAAAATCCACTGGTTGCACCAAAATTTTATTCTTCACTCAATTCGAGCGAGAAGCCATTTCCAATCTACAATACCATAGTTGTTTGGTTTGAGAACAAAACCAAGGTATGTGAGCCCATCCCCCAACCCTTGAAGGCGTAAATTGAACAAGGTTCAAAATATCAGCATATTCTCCTCCTCTAAGTCTAGGAGATAGATCGCATATTTGTTCACATTTATGAGCATTCATGTAGCATCATAAAATAGATTCATAATTTCCTTTAATATTATGTCTCCATTTGTTGCACAAAAGAAAAATATTATCACATCATCCATAAAGAGTAAGTGGGTAAGTATGTCATGTTTCCCTAATATAATACCTTGAAAGGAATTCACTCTTTTGGCCTCGGCAAGTGCACGACTAAGACCATCAGCTACTAACAAGAAAAGGTAATGTGATAACGGGCACCCATTCCTAAGACCATGAGCCAATTTAAAGAGTGGTGATCCAGCACCATTAATTAAGACAAAAAAAAAATAGTTGTAACACAAGACATAATGCATTTAACCATTGGAATATATTAAAACCTATATGTGGTAGCGGGAGACGGAGATAGAGCCATGATACTCTATCTCAGGATTTAGAAAGATCAATTTTAATAATTGAAGTAGGGCATTTGTGAATTTTAATAGAATGTAAACCCTCCTAAGCCAATCAAATTACTTCATGAATAAGCATGCCTTTAAGAAACCTAAATTGTTCCAGGGAGATGATATTGGAGAGAATAATTTTGAGTATGATCGCAAGGATCTTAGTAATTATTTTATAAAGAAAATTACAAAGGGAAATAGGTCGAAAGTCATAAAATGTAGTAGGGCGGTCCGATTTAGGAATAATTGTAATGAAGGTGGAGTTAATACTATGTAGCATCTTACCCAAAATACAAGATTCTTCAACCACTCATAGCAGATCGACCACAACAATATCAAAGAAATCCTCAAAGAATTTAAAAAAATAGCCATCCAACCCTGGGATTTTATCTTTTATGAAACAAGATATCACCACTTTAAGCTCCTCCTTGGTAACTTCTCTATACAAATATCGATTGTCCTCATCTTCAATGAGTCTCAAGAAAAGAGAAATTTTCTTTAAAATTTCCCCTATCTCGACCTACTCTAGCTCTTTGAACAACTTCTTGGCATTATCTACCCCCAAAGTAGCAAGATTAGAGAACCCTCTTTCCTTATTTCCTTGTGATTCCATTAATTCCCAAATGCTATTATAGTTTTTCCTATTACAGGAAATTTTTTGAAAAAACTTTGTATTTTGGTCACCTGCCTCAATCCATATGGCCCAACTCTTAAGTCTACATGCCTTTTCTTGTTACAACAATAGGTTGTACCAACGAGATTCCAAGGAGCAACAAGCCTCCAAGAGTGTAGGATACCCCTTTCCCCCTTGCATCTAACCATATAGAATTTCAAGCTTAGAATAATCACCCCCCTTGTGTGTCACTAGGAGATAATTTTCCAATATATTTATCTTCATTAATTCATTTATTCACATTTATCATTATAATATTCATCTTTCAAGTTGCACCTAAATAGTGGGAAACCTTTAAGTGAATCAATTCCATCATGGGGTTCACTTATGGTTACAGTCTTGGTTAAGCTCAAAATCTAAAAGTATTCACTATTGGGGAGTATGGTCATCCCATCTTAATACACACCTTCCAATCATAAACCATGAAATAATGACTACCCACCCCTATCCCCATTATGGAAGTACTTAGAGTGAGTATGCTACCCCTACTCCTATATAGTGATTATTCCATTAGTTGATAGTGGTGGGTATTTCGTCCTACTGAGATTTCTTATCCTTGCATGTTCTTCAAAGATACTATGTACCACCTTCTTGGGATTGAGTAGGAAACACAAAGCATCATGACTCCTCCTCGAAACTGAGTGGCTAGCATAAGCACCACTACTCATCCTCAGGACTGAGTGGGTAAACACCACTACTCTATCGCTGAGATGAAGTGGGTTAAAAAAATCATTTCCACTCATTCTTGACGTTGAGTGGGCGGGTAGAAGTGAATCAACTCATCCTAAGACAACCAAAACCAAATCCTTTCAGTCATGTCCCACACCCATCTATCGATGAGCTAGCAAGTCTTTGCCTTTGTGTCTTGCACATACAAGGACACTTACATATCAAGTAGATTTATAACATATAAGAATCATAATCAAATTTGATTGCTTAAAATCACAAGTTACCCTCTAAGAATATTTATTGTTAGAATCCCACCCTGGAGTTCTCCCAAACAGCTATGGACACATTTAAATGGCCACATTACTAATTGTGTTCATAAGTAAGATCAATAAAATCATATCAAGGAAGATGCATATATATATGAAACATAATCAACACATCATCACTTGAAACTGTGTTGGTTTAATTATTCTTCCACGACACATAGTTTGGATTCCATGGTCTTCCTCTTATTCACTTAACTCCACCCATGAGTCCAACAAGCTCTACCAACGTACCACAATTCAAACTTTCTTAACAAAATTAGTAATCATTAACTTATTCATCACATAACAGACATATCAATATCCTGATATACATGTTAATCAACTCAATTAGCAGAAATACTAAATGTGTATCATCAATAAAGAACATTCCACATGTCACATGCATAGATAAATAATCAATACTGTGACCATAAAATTCATCAACTAATCAAGGATTAACCTCCTAATTCTATGCAAACATAGTTAGACAAGAAGGGGCATTAAACTAAGTTGGTTATATCAAAAGAATATTTTAATTTTATTTAATATCGTCAATAAATTCATATTTATTACTACTAATAAGTAGCATTGGATTCCATCATAATTCCACGGTTAAGTGTATCTGAGCTAGAGTAGTATTGGGATGTGTGACCTCTTGACGATTCATAGTGTTTCAATCTCATCCTTTATAGCCAAAGGGGTTAGCTCAATTGGTTGTCACCACTATCATTGTGCATTTGGAAAGTTTTGTGCCTGCAGGTGGCTAGTTTGAATCCCCCTAATTTAGGTGTACTAGGCTACACCAATGGGTTTATAATGCAGAGGTAATTGGAATCCAATACACACACAATTAAAGCACACACCCTGCTACAGAATGTACAGCGGAAAAACAAAACATAAATACTTTTACCAAATAATGAGGAATCCACTGGAAAGTAAAACACTAGAAAACCCACGAATTTCAATACCATTCGTTTATTAATTCAATGCAGAGAACAGATTTATATATTACATCGAGCCTGGGAGAAAAATACCACCATGAATTTATGCTTGTGTGGCTGAAAACCACTACGAAATCATCCAGAAGGTAATGGTCTGCGTGTATGGGATGAGATTTTGTTCACCCTTCCTATGTGCTCACCCAATCTAAAATCTTTCTCTCTGGTCCACCTTCTACGATTTCCTTGCTTCGTGGTTCACCAACCCCTTCAAAATCGCGCTCCATTTATTTTTAAAACTCCTCCTTGGCTCTGAAATGGTTTTCCTTCCCTCTAAGAACGAGTTGTTACCTAAACTATCTCTCTATCTTCCGGATTGCTTCAACTTCCTTTTGGCCTTGGGTCATGTTTTGTCCTTTAGCCACGAGTTCTTTTTTTTTCTAATGGTAGTTGTGTCTCATTATGAATGCATACCAGCGTGGAAAAATCAAATGTGTACGACCACAGTGTTGCAAATAAATAAATATCGTGACACTTGTAAAATTTCATTATGCACGTGTGTTTCAGCGTGACACTTGTAAAATTTCTCTATACGCGGCAATTTCAGCACGTGTTTCAACATGAGTTCAACACGAGTTTTAGAATGTGTTTCAGCATGAGTTTTAGCACATGTTTCAGCACGAGTTTCATCATAGCAAGAGTAGATGCAGGAGTAATCAGCAGTTTTAATTTACAGGAAATTGACTAAATAAAATTGACCACTAACACAGTCCTTATTCGACTTATTTCCTATTTGCATAATGGAAATATTTTTGGGTGATGCAGATTGCCCGAGCCCAAGGATGCTCTTGCATCAGACACCCCTTGTAAGAAAAACATGAGCTCCAGCTCATGTGTAGATCACTGCTAAAGTGAAGAGTTATACATATGTATTATCTAATCTTCAGTCACCCATGATGCATGCTCTACTCCTTGATTATTCCACTTGATCAAATATTCCATGTACTCCTTTCGGCGAGTCTTCTTACCAATTCTGGTAGCAAGAATTTCTTCAATCTGCTTCTCAAAATTAATTGGTAGATGTTGGTCCCATTCATTGAGGGTACCTTCATCTTCTCTTATGTCCCCTTCATGAAACTCATAGAGGTCAACAACATTGAATGTAGGAGATATGTCAAATTTATCTGGGATTTCCATTTGATAAGAATTATCAGAGATATTTTTCATAATTCATCATGGACCTATCTTCTTGTACTTGAGTTTATTATATGTCCCTCAAGGAAATCGCTCTTTCCTCAAGTGAGCCATGACCAAAGCACCCTCTTGGAATACCTTATGTATTCTATGTTGATCTATTCTTTGCTTATAACTGTCATTGTTGGTCTGCAATTTCTTCTTTACCTATTCTTGCAATTCATGCATATTGTCAACAAAATCATTCGCATCAGCACTTTTCTTGCCTTCCAAATCTGGCAATGCAACCAAATATACCACACCTTTTGGCGACCATCCATAAACAATATGAAATGGACTCTTTTCTGTAGATCTTTTCAGTGAATCATTATATGCGAATTCAGCTTGGGCCAATGCCAAATCCCATTGACTAGGATTCTCTCCACTTAAACTTCACAACAAATTTGCTAGACTCTTGTTTAATAATTATGTATGACCATCCATTTGAGGATGATACGTTGAACTGTACAAAAAATTTGAGCCTAACTTTTTCCAGAGTGGAGGACCCAAAAAATCCCAAGAAATCTGGTATCACGATCTGAAGTAATACTCTGTAGAAATCCATGCAATTTGACCACTTCTTTGAAAAACAATGCAGCTACTTCACTAGCATCACTAGTCTTCTTACACACTATGAAGTGTGCCATTCTCAAATATCTATCCACTACTACCATTGTTGAATCATGCTTTCTTCGAGTCATAGGAAATCCTAAGAAAAAATCCATATTGATATCCTCCCAAGGTCCTTTGGGAACTGGCAATGGAATATAGAGTCCCATGTTCTGAATTTTTCCTTTGGCTAGTTGGCAAATCCTGCAACCTTCAACAAAATTTTGAACATCCTTATTAAATTTGGGCCAAAAGTACCTCTCCTTTACCAAGGTTGCGGGGTTATCCATCCCAAAATTTCCTCCTAAACCACCACTATGTAACTCTTTAATGAGATTCATCCATATGTAACTTATGGGAATACACAACTATTTATTTTTAAATAAAAACCCCTCCTATATATGGTAGTCTAGATATGGTGTTCTGTCTAAACTACAAGGCTCCCTACATGCCTTCAAAGCTTCTAAGAAATCTGCATCTTATTCATACAATGTATTTAGATAGTTCTGGCTAACCACTTCTATTGACATGGTATTGAGTAACGTTATCCTATGACTTAATGCATCAACTACCTTATTGTACTTCTCGGACATGTGTTTCAACACAAAAGAATAACTTTGAAAGAATTATACCCATTCAGTATGATTTTGATTCAACTTACCATGGTTGTTAATGTATTGCAGAGCTTTGTGATCCATGAACAAGACAAACTCCTTCGGCAGTAGATAATGTCTCCATTTCTTCAAAGCTTGCACAATAGCATAAAATTCTTGATCATAAACAGAATACTTCTTTCTGGACTCATTCAACTTCTTGCTTAAAAATGCAATGGATCTGCCTTCTTGACTTAGAACTGCTCCAATTGTTGTTCCACTAGCGTCACAATCAACCTGAAACACTTTATTAAAATCTAGTAATGCTAATACGGGTTGTGATGTTACTCTCTTCTTCAATTCTTCCAATGACTTCTTTGTTGCTGAAGTCCACTAAAACACTCCCTTCTTCATACATTCTATAAGAGGCGCACAAATTTGGCTAAAGTTCCTAATGAATTTCTGGTAAAATCTTGTCAATCCATGGAAACTCCTCACATCGAATGTGATACTTGGTGTTGGCCATTCAAGGATAGCCTTCACCTTCTCGGGATCCATTTTCAGTCCTTCCTTTGAAACTAGAAAACCCAGGTACACTAACTCTCGCTACATGAATGTACACTTCTTTAGGTTTATCAATAGTTTCTCTTCTTTCAAGCATTGTAGTACTACTCTCACATGATCAACATGCTTTGTTCTTCTCCTACTAAAAATCAATATATCATCCAAATATACAACCATGAACTTACTCAAAAATGGCTTCAAGACTTCATTCATCAACCTCATGAACGTGTTGGGTGCATTAGTTAACCCGGACGACATCACTAACCATTCAAACAGTCCATCTTTCATCTTGAATGTTGTCTTCCATTCGTCACCTTCTATGATCTGAATCTGGTGATAACCACTCTTCAAATCAATTTTTGAAAAATATTATGAACCACTCAGGCAATCCATAAGGTCATCCATTATGGGCAATGGAAATTGATACTTGATAGTGATCTCATTTATAGCATGCGAATTAGTACACATTCTCCATTCCCATGTTTTCTTTGGAGTCAATATTGTTGGTATTGCACATGGACTCAAACTCTCATGAATTAACCCTCGATCAAGCAATTCCTGCACTTTCTGATTCACTTCCTTGATCTTTACTAGAGTCATCATGTAAGGCGCTTTGTTAGGTAAACTTGATGCAAGCATTAAATCAATTTGATGAGAAATAGTTCTCACTGGAGGCAATCCTTTTGGTAGATCATTAGCAATAATCTCCTTAAATTCAACCAAGAATGACTTTATTTCTATGGGTACAACATTTGGGTCCTATACACTTTTTACTTCTTTCAGGATCACTGCTAAACAAAATGTTGATTTTCTTTCTTCCTGTAAGAATTCTTTAGCAGAACAAAGAATGCTCCTACTACTACTCGTGTTTATATCAGCACAATTTCTTCTTGTTGTTGTTGTATCCTCCAACATTAGTGTTAATTTATAGCGTTGTCCATCTCTCTTGAAATCACATGTGTTTTCCTTACCATCATGGTGAACTTGCCGATCAAACAACCATGGTCTTCCCAATAGTATGTGACACGCATCCATCTCAATCAAATCAAATAAAAATTGCTCCTGAAAT
>JASDQU010738548.1:36669-67979 GCA_032191745.1 Picea mariana | reverse complement strand
TTCTTGCTTGCTTACTAGATTTTTAGAGTGTGCTGTTTGCTTTCCCTAGAAGACTCTAGGTTGGATTTATTTAATGGTTTCAGTTCCCGGAATGACCAATGAAGGAACCCCTGCCCCAGAGGAACCTTTTGTTTTTCCTTCTTATGGAAACATTGGTCCTCCTCACATCGCTACTTTGAGCCTTCCAGGTCTCACTATTGGATTACCAGTATGGTTGTTTTCCACTCAAGTAATCCCGAATGTAGTAAGTGCTTCGGTCATAAGTAATTCTCCTCAAGAGCATCAACCTCATGTTGATCCTTCACCATCTTCACCAGTAAGGTCTTCTTCACCTTCTTCGCTTGCAAGGTCGCCTTCCGTTTCATCTTCTTCATCGAGCGAAAGTTTTGAAGCTAGTAACTCGGTGAATAAGAAGAAGAAGGAAAGAAAGATTAAGAAGAAGAAAGATAAGAAAGGGTCAAAACCTCCGACCATTGTTAAACATATTGGAAAACAACTAGTTACAGTTAATCATGCTGGGAGTGTTGATGATGTGAAGATCGTCCAAACAACTCGTAAGCCCAAGTACCCTTGCAGGCTTTGTAAGGGTATCCATCTTCTTAAGGATTGCCCTGGTCTACCCAAGGTTATAGAAGTATGGTCTACACATCCTTGCCAACCCATGTCATCATCCTCTGAACAACATGCTGATGACTTCCCGTCAACTAGTCACAATATAGTTGGGAAGAAGAAAAGTAGCCCCAAGTTCCCATGTATGTTATGCAAAGGGAGTTATCTCACTCACCTTTGTCCTCATATGGAAGAAGCCTCGAAATTACTAGAAGACATGACTATTTCACAGCCTCAACTCCCAGCCACTTATCGCAAGCTTTCTCTCAACCCACCTGTAGTCCCTTCACTGGTCCCTTCACTGGTCAATACGGTTGATCATGTTGTCAATATGGTCACGTCATTAGTTGAACCAGTTGACAAAGTGGTTGATTTGAGACCATCCTCAGTCAATATTGTTCTTCCCTCAGAGAGAGAAACTAAAGAGGTCGATCCAATCCCATCCTCGGTCGATCCCACTCTCCCGTTAGAGAGTGTTACCCAAGTGGTCGACTCATTTACACCTGTCGACCCCATTCTCCCCTTGGAGAATGAAACCCAATTAGTCAATCTGATCTCAACATCGGTCGATCCTACTCTCCCGCTAGCGGGTAAACCCAATATTGCCCATGTTTTTCTCATTGACACAGACTCTGTCGTGTCAGGGGGTATTCCTCCTTCTCCCATAGAACCCCCTCCAAGTAATGAGACCATCCATTTTGATTGGGGTGTGCTAAATGGACCTCCTCTTCCCTCTTACCTTCCTTTCTAGATTACAGTACAGGTTTGTGGTCGGGACGTTCCCCAAACGTTGATAGATGAAGCTTCGTCTATTAGTATTTTGTCCTCTATTGCTTGGCAAGATTTGGGTTATCCTCCACTTGCATCAGTTATGCAGAATCTGTTAGATTTTAATAGAAGAACTAGTCAACCTATAGGGACCCTTCCTCAGTTTCCTGTAACTTTGGGAGGGAAAATTGTCTTCATTGATGTCATGGTAGTCCAAGACNTCCTTGGGCGAGATTATTTCTATGCCATGAAATCTATTGTGTATACACTTTTTCGTGTGATATATTTCCCTCACAATGGATGAGTTGTGATTGTTGATCAATTTTCATTCATTGACCCCTCCTGGATTGCCTCCCTGAATGGTTCTTATATGAAGACAATATCTCCCCCACCACAGGTCAATTATATGGCGTTGTCGCCCATGGCTTCAACTTTTGATGACTTAGATCCAATAGTTGACATGGAGTTTTCTTCGATAGGGTTGTTAGAGTTTGATCTCTTTACTCTTGTCACGGCCCTCGACATGGTGTCCTTCCAGAGTGTGTTTCTTCCTTCTAGTGAAGACCTCTTGGAAGCCATGACCAATTTTTGTCCCTTGACATGGTTTCATTCCAGAGCATTGTCCTCTTGGAATCCATGATCAAGAAGAGAGTTTTGAGGATAGTTTTTTCATTCTCTGAGGCAACCTCATTAAAAAATGAAACAGAGGTCTTTGAGCATGGTTTTTTGATTTCAAGCTCGTTAAAAAATGAAACCATTTACGAGGATAGTTTTTTCGTCTCTGTGGCAACCTCGTTAAAAAATGAAACATAGGTTATGAACATAGTTCTTGTTTCTGTGTCAAGCTCGTTAAAAAATTAAATAGTTTTCCCCCTCTCTATTTGAGTCAAGTCCTTTGTCTAGTATTTGAAGCTCCATTTCATTCTCCCTTGTAGTTGGATGAAATGAAGCTTGGGGGGCATTTTCCTCAGCCTCTGGACTTCATGCTGAAGTTGAGCCACTAGTTTCTTAAGCTGGGGGCTAAGTACCAACCATTCATGTGTTATGTGTTGGGAAATCCAAGCATAATTTCCTCCGGGTCAAGCTTGTGTAAAAATGAAACCAGGTCCAAGCATAGTTTTGTTTATTTTTTAAGATTGTGTAAAAATTAAAATCTATCTCAAGCATAGTTTTGTTTTGTTTTAAATCTTGCGTAAAAATGAAAACAATCCCGAGCTTAGTCTTTGTTCTTTCTCATGCTCGTTCATACATGAGAATAAGTTACCGAGCTTAGTCTTTGTTCTTTCTCGTGCTCGTAAATCAATGAGAATGTAACCGAGTATACTTTTATCACTTTTTCGGACTCGTAAAGGTTATACGAAAAAGGAACCTTCTGGAGTCCTCTTTAAGCTCTTTTCAGACTCTCTGAACATGAAAATATTGTCGAGCGATCTTTTTATTTTCATTCTTGTTAAATTATTTGAAGAAAACGTCTGTTGAGCGATAGTTTATCTCTTTTTCGGTCTCATCAGACTACTTTACGAAAAAGGAACTCAGAGAGTTTTCTTTAAGTTTTTTTCAGACTCTCTAAACATGAAAAAACCATGAGTTTTCTTTCTTTGGACTCATAAAACAAACATTGAAAGGCCCATATGGGACCTGAGTTTTCTTTAAGTGTTTTTAAGCTCTCCAAACATGAAAAACCCATGAGTTTTCTTTCTTTGGACTCGTTAAATAAACATCGAAAGACCTACAATAGGACCGAACCACTCCTTCCTAGGGTTTGTTAAACATACTCTGAAGGACTTATCTGAAGGATAATCTTATATCAACAAGCATATGTTATCCTCCTCAAGCTTGCGTAAAAATAAAGAGGTACTCACCAAAAATGGTGGGGGAAATTTGGGAAAGGGATATGTTATCATCTCCATATTAATTAGCAGTAAGTGTCGCTCTTGAACATGAAACCCCCTATTCATCATTTGAAGTCGGTTTGGGAAATCCATTTATCTCTCATTTGATTTGCTACAAGGTCATTCCCTGTGTCGTCTTTGAGTCAATGCTTCCAAATCATTGGTCGTGTCATTCATATGTTCAAGAGAAGTCCATCTAAAACCTATATTGAGTCGGCCATCTGCAGTTGTCCATTCTTTTCGTGTCGTCCTTCCCTGTGTCCGGTCCAATTTGAAAAATGCTCTGGTTCACCTTCAAAATATGTTACTCATTTCGTGTCATTGATGGGGGATACATCAAGGCCCTCCTGTGATGAGTTTTGTTCCGTCAACTTCAGCTCATTATCCGGAATCAAGACTTAGAAATTATTTGGTACCTTGGAGCTTGCATGCCTCAATGGCAGGTTTCCTCTCTTTTGACAGTGGGTTTACATCACTGAGCCCTGATCGAAAGATTCCATCAGATGTTCGAATTCAACTCATTTATTCACACTCAATGGATTGTACTATGGTACCTTGGGATTCATTGACATCAATGATGATTTCCCTCGTACTTGTTAACGGTTTCATCATTGATCGGTAATCAAGTGGTTTCTACCATGTTCGACTTCAACACATGTAATCATACAGTTAGATTCGTACTATTGGGTGAAGAGATTGAAGACCCTGGATATCATCTTTTTGATTCAGGTTGCGATGGAGTATGTCTAATTTGCGACACATAGATCCACTATGTATGTCTCTTGGCTATGTCGTCTTTCTTTGAAATTTCTCGCATAGATCCACAGTGTATTCCGGTGGCTATGATATATTTTGACGGCATGGATCCACAGTGTATGATTGGTGGCCATGACCTAGGTCTACAATTGTCATCAGTCCATGATCTGAGTATGGGAATGCCTACCTTAGAATTGGTATATATGATATTCTGTAGATGCTTGGTTGTTCGCAGGTTTTCGATTAGTTGTGCTCTTGGTTCCCTACACACACATGCAACTTACAAAGTCTATCGGCTGTCACTGGTTCCAACCTCATACTTTGGGGGGCATTCTGTTACCCATGATTTTTGTCATCATGATGATGTATTGATGATGGTGTACTCATGCTCTTCATAAGAACTTTCTCCTGAGAAAAAGTTATTTTCATCTCTTCCAGAAAACTCATTTTTGAAGACTGTTCGCAGGCTGCTAGTATATTTGCCTACGAGAATGCATGATTCTCGCAAGCTGCCTTAATCCAGGGTGTGAGAATTTTGCACTGTGTTGAATTTCTAAGGTGAAAAATCTTTCTAAAGCAAGGAAAAAGATGAATTCTCGATGCTTCTAGAAAGGAATCTTCTAGAAGGATGAGATGGGATTTGAATGGTTATCCTAGTACCGGATTCCCTGATATTTTGGGATCATTCTTATCCAAGTAACTAATTCATTCTCTCCTATATATTGAGGGAATTCTCATGGAAAAGGTTAAGAAAGATTCATTAGAGAACTGGTGAAAGAATTGTATGAAGGACTGAAGCTACAACAACTAGGAAACTCCAGCAAATTTATCAAAGGTGGTTGATCTTCTTCATGCAAGTGAGCAAGTATGTGTGTCGGAGCCAAGGGCCATCGAATGGAAGTTTGCAACATCAAGGCTCAGGTTGTAATATTTACTTTTCATTAATATAATACAATAATATGTCCCTTTCCCATAAAGCTAATTCTACTTTATTGTATAATTCCTTGATCATATACATAGATTGACTGTTGAATAGATTGTGCTTTCTTCACTTTGATTGGTTTGTGTTGTCTTGGTCTTGGCTGCACAAGAGAACTGGAGAGAAGCAGTAGAAAAAAAGACTATAGGAAGCAATAATAAGGTACGTCATTTGTTTTCACCTCCTATTTAATTCAATAGTTAAAATCTAGGGAAAGAGTCATGTTATGTCTTGCTTTGTTCTAGATCCATGTGGATCTAGGGAGATTGGTTTGTGTCCGCACTTACGAATTTATACAATAACACGGATAGCATTTTTCAAGATAATTTCGAGATAGTACATCCCTACAATACTAGGAGTAAGACAACAAACAAACCTTCTTCTAAAAACACTACGACTTTACCCCCAAAACAGTCTAGATCAGCTGAGACTAAACAGAGTCATGTAAACCCCAACTTAGATTATGATTTAGTTGAATATCTAAAACATTTAAGGGCTAACATTTATGTTTATGAATTATTAAAATTTTCGTTTCTGCTACAAAAAATGTTACAAAATATCGTAGAGAATAGCAAAAACGGTAATCCAAGCAGTAACAAAGTGTTTCAGAATTACCCAAAAGTTTCTGAGAAGGCCTCCGTTAAGGACAATTTTGATCCTCATGAGAAGAGAGACCTTCCTGTAAATAATGTAACAAATGTAGATAAATTAGCTTTAAAGGCTGTGAGTAAAAAGCCACAAGCTTCCACCATTAGTACTCACAGAACCGTCCCTCCATTTTTGTTAAATTTTGAAATCTTTAATAGGAACGTGCACAATTGTATGGTAGATTCAAGAGCATCATCCAATGTAATGTTGTGGTCTGTGTGTCAGAAGATTAATGCTAAAGTTGAACCATCCACCTTAAATATCATCCAACTTGATCGAACTAGTGTTAAGGTTATAGGCGAATTAAGGAATGTGCTTATAAGATTATCGTCTAACCCCAAAGTTCATCAAGTAATTAATATTATTGTTGTGGATATTCCAAAAGTTTATGGTTTGTTTTTAAGCAGAGATTGGTCAGAGAAGCTACACGACTATTTTGTGACAGATTGGTCTCACTTGTGGTTGCCCGAGAATGAAAAGCCCAATAAAATCAAGGTAAATCGTGAACGTTACCTAAAGTTCACAGTTACAGATTTAAATGATCCCAATGAAACATTTACACCTTCTGCTGATTCACCCTAAATACAAGGGATGGATACCTTTTTCGGCAATTTCATGGCCGAGACTTCCGCTATCACTAACCCAGAACAATAGTTCAAGATTGTGGCATATATGCAGCCAACGACTTCTACCCAATGGTCTCATGCACCCGACAAAAATCAAATATGGTCTCTTTACTTTGATGGGTCAAAGTCCAAGGAAGGAGCTGGT
Source organism: Picea mariana (assembly GCA_032191745.1). Lineage (NCBI taxonomy): Eukaryota > Viridiplantae > Streptophyta > Pinopsida > Pinales > Pinaceae > Picea > Picea mariana. The sequence continues at coordinate 61,556 of JASDQU010738548.1, read as the reverse complement.
GCGGGCTGCGTTATTATTGATCCAGTAGGTAACAAAACCCTGATTGCATGCAGATTAGAGTTTGAATGTAAAAACAACATAGCAGAATATGAGGCTTTATTGCAAGGCCTCAAGAAAGCATTAGATATGAACATTACAAATTTCACTGTCTTTGGCGATTCGAAAATCGTGGTTAGACAAGTAAGAGATTCTATCCACTGTTTGTCCCCACATCTTAAAAGCTACCAATCTGAGGTATGGAATTTAATGAATAAGTTTTCTGCTTTTAACATAAATTCTATTCCTATATTGAATAATTCAGAAGCCAATTTGTTAGATAACGTAGCTTCGAAACTCTTTCCTGCAGAAGGCTTGTCCCCAAATGCATTCTCCGTTGAACTATTGTTCAGGCCATCCGTTCCCGACAACATCACGAATTGGAGAGTCTTTGACGATGATCAACAAATTATTAGTTTCCTACATATGGAAGAAACTTTCCAAGGCACAGTAATCGACAAATGCACTCATGATGAGAACCTTCGCGATTTCACGGTAATACCAGATCCGAGATCTCCTGAATCTTCATTGAACATGGTAAATTCTATCCCTAAATCTGTAGTTAGATTAGAATTTTTTTATGATCTTCAAGACAAATTCAAAAAATTGATCAATTGTAAAACAAATAGTTCCTCTTTATCGTATGAAAAAGTAAACTTGGGAACTAATGATAATCCACAGTGTATTAATTTAGGGGTGGGGTGTTCTGAACAAGAGAAAGGGCTATTTATTAAATTGTTTAAGGAATTCAAAGATGTTTTTGCATGGACGTATGACGACCTAAAAACATTTGAACCTAACATCATACAACACGTCATTCCTATGAAACCCCAAACCTTGTTGTTTCAACAAAATTTAGAAAAAATGCACCCTAAACTCGAACCGACCGTAAAAAAAGAATTAAATAAACTCCTGAATGCTAAGATAATTTTCCCAGTTAGGCACACGCAATGGGTTTCTAACCTTGTCCCTATCTGGAAGAAGAGTGGTGAAATCCGACTATGTGTCGATTTCCGAAACCTTAATCAAGCATCTGATAAAGAAAACTACCCTGTCCCACCCATGGAACAGATCCTTCAACAGGTATCTGGTTCTAAAATATTATCCTTATTGGATGGTTTTTCAGGGTATAAGAAAGTCCTGGTGTCTCCTCCAGACAAACTCAAAACTACCTTCCGCACTCCATGGGGAACCTACGCTTATAGGAAAATGCCCTTTGGACTCATTAATGCTGGTGCCACTTTCCAGAGAGCGATGGACATCACTTTCCAAGGCTTAATCAATCAATCCCTCATATTTTACCTAGATGACGTTACTATATTTTCGAAAAACAAAGCTGATCATCTAGCTCATTTGAGATCCGTTCTACAACGATGTCGTAAGTACGACATTTCCTTGAATCCTAAAAAATCTATCTTCGCAGTAGAACAAGGTAAGCTCTTAGGATTTATTGTATCAAGAAAAGGGATGATTATCGACCCTGAAAGGACTCAATTCATCTCGAAACTCCTCCCTCCCTCATAAAAAAAGTCTATGCAGTCTTATTTAGGCTAGATAAACTTTGTCAGGAGATTCGTCCCCAGTTTCTCAAAAATGGTGAGACCTTTACATAACTTAATAAAAAAGGACGCACAGTATCATTGGGGACCCTTACAAAACCAATATTTAATTCAATAAAAAAGGCCATAATAGATGCTCCTTCTCTCATGAGCCCCAAATTTTCGCAAGACTTCACGCTCTACACATTTGCTTCTGACCACTCCTATGTTGTTGTCCTAACTCAAAAGAACGTTGAAAACAATGAAGTCCCAATTTCCTTTATGAGCTCAGCTTTCAAAGGTGAAAAAATTAATTACTCAATGGTAGATCAGCAAGCCTATGCTATTTTTAAAGAAGTAAAGCACTTCCTATCTTATCTTTTGAAATCTAGGATGAAAATTATTGTCCCTTACCCGGCCATCATAAATTTGTTTGTGCAGAAAGAACTAGGCGAAAAGAGGGTGAACTGGGTCACCTCCTTACAAGAGTATGACATAGAAATCACCCTAGCACAAATAGTTAGAGGCCAAGGGATATGCAATTTAGTCGCTGATTTAGCAGTAGGACAACAAGAGGAAAACGATATGTCAAACCCAGGACAACACAACCAAAATTTAATCTGCTGTGCACAAAACCTTGTTAGTCCCTGGTATGATGATATAAAATTCTATCTTGAACATGGATCAGCCCCTCATCACCTGGATCCCACTAAAATAAGAGCGTTAAGATTGAAATCTACCTTCTTTCAGTTGATTAATGGTATTCTATTTCGTCAAAATTTTGATGGAGTACTAATGCGTTGTCTTGAGAAAGATGAAGCAGAAAAGGTCTTATTAGAATTGCACGCAGGAGAAGCTGGTGGGCATTTTGGTGGGGATACCATTGCCCATAAAGTATTAAGAGCAGGTTATTACTGGCCTACACTTTTTAGAGATGCTCATGCCTTGTGTCGCAAGTGTATTATTTTTCAGAAAGCATTCGGGCGGATACAAAAAACAACCTTCCCTTTGCAGCCTGTTTCAGTAGACTCCCCTTTTCAGTAGTGGGGTCTTGATATTATAGGTCTGATCAATCCGCCATCCTCTCAGTATCATAAGTTTATCATAACAACCACAGATTACTTCACCAAGTGGTCTGAATCTGCCCCATTAAGAGATGTAAATACCAGTCAGGTAATTACCTTTTTAAATTCGAATATTATTACTCATTTTGGTATCCCTGACTATTTAGTATTCGATAACGCTTCCTATTTTTCGTCTCTTGAGATGAGTGAGTTCTCTCTAGAAAAATGAATTAAATTAAAATATTCTGCCAACCATTACCCTCAAGGAAATGGATTGGCAGAATCAACTAATAAGAATCTGATTAAAATCATCAAGAGAATGGTATCTGAAAATCAAAAAAATTGGCATAATGCACTGTTAAACGCGATCTGGGCTGATAGAGTAACTCCGAAAACTATTGTAGGTAACTCTCCCTTATTTTTCTTCTATGGAAGAGAAGCAATTCTGCCACCACATATTCTTCTTCCCTCACTGCAGCTATCACAGAAAATACAAGAAGAAAACTGCCCCCCTTTGGAGAATCTAATTAACGCATTATTAAAACTAGAGGGAGTGAGGGCTCAAGCAAAACGAAAGTTGGACCAGCATAAACTTGTGGTTAAAATATGGTTTTATTTCAACTCTTCCTTTGACAGAAACTTTGAAGTAGGTGACTTTTTCCTAAAATGGGACAAACCACATGAGGGAAAGGGAGAGCATATGAAGTTTCAGAACTTATGTCTAGGACCATTTTTGATTGCTGAGAAATTGGGTCCCAGCTCTTTCATATTATAGAGTCTAGAGGGACAACCAGACACCTATCTGGTGAATGGCCAAGCTCTAAAAAGGTATTTCTCTTAATGACAACCCTATGTACACTATGCAAATATTTTTTCTTTTGTTTTCTTTTCTTTTGTTGTTTTGGTTTTGATTTCTCCCTCTTCTTATCAGTTTTTACTTTTGAAATACATATACCTACATCATTAACTATTCAGACTAAGAGAACATAAAAAAATTTCCTCTAAAATGACTGCTAAAAGTTTGTCTAAACATCAATTGTGATATGCTTATGAAATTTACAGCCATGTTAAGGAAAGCATGTTGTTTGAAAGGAGTTTATTGATTCCAATCTGTAATTGAAGCCTGTTACGATCATCCATTTTCTTCTTACGCTGTCCCTGTTCCTTAAGGGAACAACTCAGAAGATGTCTCCCCGCCTTCGAGGGTTGGTTTATTAACAAACCATATCTAGATCTTAATGAAGGATAGTTAAAGAATTCTTTCAAGGTCTGTAATTTATTAAAGTATGTCCAAAATATCATAATTTTCAGCGTCACCCCGCTCAATTATATATCTTTAAAAAACCAAATAAATCATTAAAGAGCTGTGGGAAGTGCTTGTAAACCCACTGGAATACTGAACAGGTATGCTGGCAACGTGTAAATGCATGCATGACGCCAAGATAACTTCACCGGGGTACTGAACAGGCCCACTGGCAGTGAAACAATGTTGGGTATATGAAAATTTGCAAATATGGAATCTCTTGACCTCAAAATGTCCTTTATTCTGATCTGGAACTTCTTTGCAGGATACAGATATCAGAGTGGGTTAAATGACAACCCTGTCAAGGCTATGGATGCCTGCTAGAAGCAGTGGCTCTGTAAACAGTATTGGAGATTTTATCCTTAATATCGTGACTCACTTTTGTTTAGATTGTCATCATTTTTCATCTTTTAATTAACAAACAATCTGGAACTGGAATTTTTAATGATTGATGATGATGTTTAAATTTTTTTTTGGTTGTTCTTGAGTTAGAGTTTTTCTCGTTATCCTAATCTGGACTTGTTCATTTGGTAGAGATAATTGATTCTACCAGTGTGTCGCCATTGTTGGAAGCCATTTTCATTCCTATCTTTTCCTTACAAGCTGCCTAAACAAGGGTTTTGAACCCTCAATACTCATCGCATTTTTTTTAAATAAAAAACACTATTATCTTTCACTTTCTCATACTTGCTTTTTGTTTTCATTTTTACGACTGCAAGCATGAAAACCTAGAGTTGGAAGTCATGTTGATTGCATTAAAATGATCTTTTCACTTGTTATAAATCTTTTTGTTTATGTGGTCATAAATATTTTACCTCCAACTCACTACTGGTCATACATTTATCAAAACACCAAACCTCCACTCACTTTTCATTTGACCATTGTCAATATGGTTTCAATTTAGCAATGGTTATATGATATTTTGGTGTCTTTGATCAAATCCTTGGTGCAATGGTTTTATTGAACACATTAATTTTGGGGTCGAATCGTTGGTGCAATGTTCGACATATTGGTTGTTTATTTAACATTCAGATTGAGTTTTGGTTATGTATTTCATGGTTTTCAATGGTTATGTGATAATCCATTTGACATGTTTTTTAAAATTCTTTTGATATACACTATTGTGACTTGAATGAAACATTTTACCAAGGCGCCGTCGATTGTACAACTGACATGATAGTTTTGCATGGTCCCAAATTACTACACCACCCTCGCACGCATAAGCATTAACGTTCTGCCTTGCATTTTGGGCTGCCTCTGCTTGTTTTGAGAAGCTGCGGGAAAATGGTTTTGTGTCTACCCTGTCAAACCCCCTCGCCGATCCTGTGCTATTTTCTATGGATCCTGTAGTGCGAATCGAACCCAACGACGTTCAATCTTTGCTCTTGTTTGATAATGCCCGAGAGGACCTCGATAGGAATGGGTGGAGGGTTTTTATTGAGAAGTTTGAGGGTTTCAACCTTGTAGTCGCTCAGTAATTTGGAATTACATTCGATGGATGCAGGGCCAAAGTTGGGGACATCCAACTCGAATTGAACGAGGATTTCCTCAGCTCAGCCACTGGTCTATAAGCTAAAGGGAAGAAATGGTTTAAAAATTCTAAGGTTGATGAAGTACCATGGCCGCTCCTGTTTACCTCAAGGAAAATCAACAGTTGTGACAAAGGTATGCCAGTCACATCTCTTAAGTCTAGGTGGCATGATTTTTTGGCCATTATCAAGCAATTCATTACACGCTAGGGTAGATACGGTTTAGTTTTCCTGTACCACCTCTGACTGCTCATGAGTTTCATAGATTTTCCTTTGAATATGCCAGATTTCCTCCTTCAGAGTTTGTATCAAAATGGCTAAACGTTACAAGAGGGAGAAAGCTGACTCCAGCCTCTTCCACCACTGTTTAATTAAAATTATTATAGTTCATCATTTGAGGTTGAGTGGCGACTGTTGGGAAGCTTTATTGTTGAGGAATGGCTTTGTCAGTCCTAAAATTGGGCAAGTTGACAAAACCGTGGTCACAGAAACCCTTGTCGGGCCTGTCGTGTCCCCTCCTACACTCTTACCCACTGTTGAACCCTCGACCTACCCGAACGATAACCTACTTGACACCCTGCCTAACCCATGTCTAAAAGACAGTACTAAGCCTGTTAAGAGGCCTGCAAAGAAAAAGGGTAAGGGTAATAATGATGCCAATTGCAAGGGTAAGAAGGATGTAGTATGGGTATCATGGTGTGCTCGCAATAAACCTAAACAAAACACAGAAAAAAAACCAATTTTATTGAGTGAAGATTCTGATTCTGAAATCGAGCGGTTTCTAACCGAGGAGTATCCATACTCACACGGCCTGTGTTCAGTAAAATCCCCATGACTATGTGACGAACCTCCCGCCATGCCTTAGAGTTAACCCCAAATTCCCCGGGATCAAGCTCGACAGTGGAATTGCTGGTAATTTAAGAGATTCCTCACCTGTGATTACACGGCCTGATCAACCACAGTGCAATAAATGCAACTCTTGGCTCGACCAATATTATACATGTGTCCCCCTGCTCCAATCCCGAATCAAGTCCTTAGAGGACTGAGTAAATATGTTAACCAAGGAAAATGACAGACTGCAAGCTAATGATAAAAGGAAAAAGACCACAGGCTCTTTCATTTTCAAAAATGTAGAGGTGGCCACTGCCATTGTTAATTCAAAAATAGCTTGATCAAATCGTATCCTTGAAACCAAGGTATGGTATTTCAACAATGATTTTAGAATGATTTTGTTTGTTTTGAATTAGCATAAACGATTTGTTTTCTTATCTTATCTATTTCTTTTATGATGGAATTGATACAATACGATTTTGTTTGTAAATAATAACTAGCTACAAAATCGTGAGATTCTGTAGCTAGTCATAACAATTTGAATTTTTGTTGATTTTACAACTAAACACAACCTGAAACATGTATTCTTGTGCATTGACATGTACACACGAATTTTAAAGGAGATTGGATCGACTGTGGAATCTTTGAACATGCTTTTTCTTTACATAGTTTTGGATTAGGCTGTTAGTCTTAGACAAAAATAGGAATTTGGGAGATTGTATTCCCATAATTTTTTCAACAGTTTTGATAATTTCCACAAGAATGTTTTGAGCATGTGGCCTTTATATATGTATTATGTTTGTAAACAAAACCATCGCTTCTTGGGAGCAGAGACTATGGATTGATGATTATTCAGACTAGAATGAAAGTGGATGTTTGTACGTCTTTAGCTTTCAACACATTATACTTTTGTTCAAGTTTTAGTTCATTTCAATTTGTAATCAAATTATTGACTACTTTAGATATCAAAACTTGTTACAGGTTGATGTGATGCGATTTAAATAGTGTCTATATTTTATGTATCTCATTTTAAATACAAAAATTATCCTGTTTTAATTTAATTAACAGAAGGATTAATCTTCTTTGTTAAATGAGCAGTTATATACAAATCTTTGCAGTGGGATTTATCTTAATGTAATCATTTGTAAATTATAAAATTGTTGTTGCTACATCCTTTACCTGTTATATCGTTAGCATTCAGAAGCATTGTTGCTTCACGTTTACGTGAAGTATTGGAGAATCTGGTGCAGGTTGGCCTCATCAAACAGTGAACGCAGATGCCAATGTACAAGACAAGTAGGCGATGATGATTTCAGGTTAGTTTTCTATTTAATTTTAACAGTTTAATTAATATGAGAATTCTTTGTAGTTTATATAGATATACAATACATATTACTATTTTTATTTCTTAATTATAAATCTATTGTTTCATTTCTTTTTCATAAAAGTTATAAAAATCCAAAAATACTAGCTTCACTGTCATAAGACAATTCATATATGATTTTGCAGATTTCGATCAAAATTTGCATTTTGTAAATCTTTTATAGGTAACAGAGATATAATATATCAATACACTGTACATTTAATAAGTAGGATTATTATTTCATTAATATTAATTAGCGAACTATGAATATATATTAGACCTGTATATAGTTTGCAGAAGCTGTTTTTCACTTAGATTAGTTTCTTTAGCTCAACTTTTTTTACTTTCCTAGGACTTAGATCGGCCAATGGAGCTGCTAAACCCATAGGAGTGGATTAATCCAAATGGATTGGGTTATTTAGACAACCCTGGACCGGATCCACCCCTCCAGTTGATGAGCGGTCAATTTCGCTTGTCAACACTTACCTATTGCCCATTTTTATGAATCCTAGAATCTTTTATCTAGAATTCATCAGACAAAGAATTATATATGAGACAGAGAATTTCCTAAAATTGCACAAAGCCTCCAACCTTAAGTTCCCTTTTATCATGGGCCCCTTTGTTGTCAAATCTAGGTCATGTTTATCTCAATTTCAAGATAAGATCAAAGAGTTTGGTTTTTCACAGTTGCAGGGAAGAAGGTATGATCCACATCAAATCATATCCAATAGAAGATTGATGAAAAAACATGCCCCTTATGAGCATGAACATGTTGAGGGTTTTGAGCGGATAGAAAACCTAGAATTCTATGTTGATATGGAAACAATCTTGCAACCAATTCAAACACAACAAGTGGAGGCAACCCTGCAACAAAGTCAAACACAACAAGCTTCTCAGAAACTGACAATCAAAGTTTTTAAGATAAGTGTTTACATAAAGAGAAGAATATTAGAGGCCATGGGAATCAGTGATCAACACACTTCTCCTAAGAAGATGAAAGTTTCACAGCCAACACAGACTGTGGATTTAGAAGAAGAAGAGCCCAGAGAACAAGTAAATCTAGATATGGTGGAAAATGATACTAGCATTGTAGAGGTTGAAAAATAAAGTAAACTCCAAAGTGAAGGTATCTCAAGAAACTTTAGAAACAAGAAATATATCTTTGATAAAACATCTGAGGTATTTTATCAATCTAAAGAAGATTTGGTGAAACAGTATGCTGAGAAGGGAAACATGGCTCTGGGTGAGATGAGGGATTTAGTCCCGGAAGTGGAAAATATTTCTCAGCATAAATCTTATCTATTCATAGTAAGGGATGTTGAAAACATGACCTTTAACATTGTTTTTTCAAATGAAGACAAATTCTCTGAGATAAAGATAAGATATGACAACATAAGCACTCCAAAAAAGGTCAAATTCCATAAGCATACTAGTGATATGTTGTATTTTGACTACTTGAGTTTAAGCTTGAATAATTGAAAACTATCATCTTATGCAATGAAATTGGAAGGATAGTTGAGTCAGAAAAAATCATCCAGCAGAGCTTCGTAGATTTAGGTCAAGAGGTTGGAATCTGAAGGCCCCCAAGGGTTGAAATCCTCATTGGATGAGAAAGAAAAATTAATTTAAAGTTTGAAGAAGAAATTGAAAATGTCTGCTACAGAGATCCAAAAACAACATAATTGGTTTCTCTAGAATAGGAAAAGGAAACACTTTTCCAAGAGACATTGGGCTACAAGGCTAGGTTGTTGTAGCTAAAACAAGAAAAGGTTAAATGGTCACAAGAGAAGGAAGAATTTCTAAACAAGGATGTAGTTGTAGCTCCTAGTGCAGAAGTTGGGTCAAATGTTGAAGTACTTGTCCAGGATATGTCACAAGTTAGCCTAAAAGAAGGAGAAATAAAAGGGATGAAAGGAAGCATAGATAAATTGAAGCAGGAAATGAAGGCAAAGGATGAAAGGATAGCTCAATTTCAAAAGGATAATGGAGTCTTGCAAGAAAGAATAGACAAATTGAAGATGAGGTTAAGAGGAAAAGGCATGTTGCAAGGGTGCAAGCATATCATCTGTGACTCTATAGCTTATGAAGCTTCCAATTTCAGAGTATATTTGAATTTCATTAATGAGAAAGAAAGTATAGTCCTCACAACCATAAGAAGACAGACTATTGTGAATGAAACTTTAGCAAAGAAACCATCAGAATGGGCCCAAAACGCCCTAAATCTACTCAAATTCATTCCTACTATAGACCTTCAGAGTATTGGGGTTAAAGACAGAACTACATTGATTATCTGGGCCAAGATGGTTATTTATAAACATAACCTATTGAAATCAGTCCAAACCAAGGTAGCACAGATGGAACATAGTGTACAAGAGTTTAAGGATTTGTTCAAAGAATTGTTTATCAAAGAACTTCCACCATTTTGGGATGGCAAGGGAAAGTTGTATGATCAGGAAGAATACAATGCTCATTTGAATCAGTGTATAATGGATCATTCCAAGTTATAAACCCTAGAGGAAAATCTAAAAGGAGCTACATTAGTTGAGCATTTGATTACAAACTTTGAAATTTTGAATCACTTCAAAGCAGTCAAGCTTGGATTTCTAGTCATGTCATATGCTTCCTGCATTGACCTGGAGATTTTGATAAAGGAAATGAAATACTGTGATATCCCTTTTGACTTGCAATGGAAGGAAATAATCAGGTTGGGTAAGACAAAATGCAGTTTTCGAGGGCCCAGTAGATGATGTCCATATGTCACTAAAGATGGAAGACCACGTGGAAGACCAAAGCAAAGAAAGTGGTGAAGAAATATACCAAAACACCATAAGCGCCAAAATCCATATCAAGAAATGTTTTCTTGTTAATTATTGTAATCAGTTTCAAAGTCGAAACATTCCATTATAGTCATTTTAATCAGTTTCAAAACCAAAATGTTTCTTTGTAATCATTGTAATCGGTTTCAAACTGAAGGAACTCAAGTTGTATAAATATTGGGAGTTCCAAATGTATTAGGGGTTGGCGGAAGTGTAAGGGAAATATTTTAGCAATCTGGAACTTGAATGTAATTTTCTGAAGTTGAATAGAATACACATGCAGATGTCATGAATTTTACATGAAAATATTCTAATGGTGGTGGTCTGAGTTTCATCTTCATTCTTCGCATGTATTTCTTGTGCATTTAAATTCCATTTTCACAGTCTTCTATTTAAATTGGATATTTAAAGTTCCATCACTCATCTTGTGATGCTCTTGGATTAAGCAATTTAAACTGTGTTAAGTTCTTCCTAACTAGTCAGAATTCATTTATTTAATGCTCTGATATAGTTATATGTTTTTCCTTTCTTCTTATACTCTGCAAATTATAATTTATAAATCAGATTTATCACCTCATTTAGCCTTTATCCTTTGGATAGTTCTACCGATAATTTAGTGCTTCCATTTGTTTTCAGAAGTTTGAATCCATAGCCCTAAGTGTCCCTCCCCTTCCTTTCCAACAAAATTATAAAACAACCCTTCAAAGAAAAAAAACCTAGCTAGTGATTTGTTAAAGAAAAACCATCTATTAAATACCAAGTTACAAGAGAGATCCCTCTCTAAGCTGAGCAGGATAGTACCCATATCTAAAGTGGTTTGTAGGTTACCTCTGTCTTTTTTTTTATCAGCCGAACAAATTTATAGAGTGCTAACAAAATCTAATAGAATCCTAAGGTGATGACTATGGCAGTGACTGGCCTTGGCAAAGATACCAATGACGACATTGTATTCATCTTGGTTGTTGGTGGCCAAACCTAAACATAGGCCACTGGAGTGGAGTAGGACATGTGAGGGAGTATAGAGGGCCCAAGCATCTAAAGAGATATTCTAGGTCGAACGGCTGGCACCGTCAATGTAACCGATGTGGTAGGATGAAGGATGATGCATCTATCAATAAAACAGATCATAGATCGGACATCAGGAATGGAGGTAACAAAGAATACTAAAAAATCTACAAATCTGTACAAATAAAATCCTAAGGTAGGATGGCTATGCTCAGGTGTAAAAAATATTTAAGTACAACCCGTTGATAGGTTCTTTGAGAGGGTAGTCTTATGGAGAGGCCAGGATGTATGCTCCTTTAGTGAGGCAGTGTTGGACGATGTAGGGTCCATGCCATAATGATTCAATATTCCCATGGCCAAGAGTATCATGCATGATATCGTAGGCTAAATCGAGATCAACTTCGTTGAATGAGAGAAGGTTGACATGGCATTCGAAAGTGGATTTGGACCATTTTTTAGATCCCTTATTGTGTTGTAATGAAGATCTATGATCTTCATCAAGTGACTCTAAGGTCAGCATGAATTTCTCCATTGGAGAATTTTTAGGTAATAGCTTAATGGTAGTGCGTAACGTGGGGATTTCACACTCGATAGAAAGGGTGGATTCGATCCCATGGACGATGTGGAATGGTGTAAAAAAGGTGGTAGTTTTGACTGTTGTGCAGTAAGCCCATAATGCGAAAAAAAACATATGATGCCAGTTGGTCTTATGTTTAGTGACAGTACTTTGTAGCATGGTTTTGAGGACTTTGATGACAACCTCGACCTATCCGTTGGACTGAGGGTAGTATGGGGAGGTGAACTCATGGGAGAAGCCTAATTTTGAGGAGAGTTATGCAAAGATATTTTTCTCAAAATGTTTACCATGGTCAGATAGTAACTGTAGTGGGACTCTGAACCGGGTAATGATGTGGCTAAAGAAAAAATGCATTGTTGTGTCAGTGATATTGTTGAATGTGGGCATGGCTTCAACCCATTTGGTAAAGTAATCTATGGCCATGACAATGTACTTGTGTCCATTACTGGATTAAGGATGGAAATTCATGAATTCTATGCCCCATTTATAGAAGGGGCCGACTGTGATGAATAGATGTAGAAGATTTGATGGCTCTTGTGGTTTGTTTGCATAAAGCTAGCATTTGTCGCATCGCTTGACAACATGGATGTAGTCATGAAACAATGTGGGCTAGAAGTACCCTGCTTGAATGATTTTTTGGGCAGTGGACATATCTGAGAGGTGACTACTACAAGCGCTTCTATGGAAATCATTCAAGACTCTGTAAGCTTCGTCGATGGTAAGAAATCGACGAAGAATGGTGTCGAACCCATGTATATAGAGAATATATCCAATGAGGAGTTATCAAGGGGCCTGATGGTTAATGTGTCAATGATCATATCGAGAGAGATGAGACCCAAAATTCTATGTACGAAGGTAGACGAGGAGGTTTTCATACCATGGTTCATCAAAGGGGATGAAGAAGAGGTGTTCGTCAGGGAAATCCTCATTGATGGGGGAAGCTTTAGCGTATGAGGGAAAATCCATAATGAGTTCAGCTAGGATGAGAGATTTCTTTCTTTTGGGAGTAGATAAATCTATATTGTATTCATGGAGGATGATGATCCATTGGGAAAATTTTCCATTAATTTATTGTCGATGAAGCAAGTACTACATGGGGTTGCAATTTTCTACGACCATGGTAGTTCAAAGAAGGATATAATGTCACAGTTTTTGGACTGCGAGGACAACTGCTAAGGAAAGTTTATTATCATGATTATACTAATGTAGTAAATGACATGCTCATACCCATCATCCCCTAGTTGGAAGAGGACTCTGTTTATGGATCTTAAATACCTAGTTCAACAATAGGAACCAAACCTGCTAGTGAGGCCCAATTAGACTTTGCAGCATTTGGAATGGAAAGGTTCTCCAGATCTTGTTATCCAGCCAATTAATCGATGGGCTTTAACATTTTCTTGTGAAGAATCTTCCTTCAGTTTGGACTATCTATTTTGTATTTTATCTTGGGTGGGACCGATGTGAGGTGTAAGCCAGTATAAACCAACTTGGCAACAAAATAGAATTAATTTCTAACTACTGGGGAAGAGGCTGAGCTTGGGATAACCTGCTACTCAAACATGCAGACAAAAATTCTATACCACAGGCCTAGTACTAATATGTTAACCTTGTGAGAATCCAATTAGTGTATGAGATTACTAATTATCAGAAAGAAAAAACATATGCAATAAGATAACATAAAGAAAAATAATTCATCTACCATAATCACACAACAATTCATCATATTCATCATTAATGAAAAGAACAACAAAGAATTGCACCAGATAACTTGACAATAAATTTGACAGATCTTACTTGTTACATCTATTCATGAAACGAGATAGGAAATAGTTCTTTTCTGCATCCACTCACACATGCATTTGATGAAAATAACCTTGTCTTTGGTCCATAAGGACTTCTCAATTCATAGCAACTTCAAAATAATTCTTAACAAATAGAAAGAAAGAGTTCTTGCAATAACCATCGGCCCTTAACTAATTGGTCGGTGTCTTTATTTATAATGTAAAGTTCAACTGAAAATAACGACTAAGTGCAGTTTAAGAAAAACAAAAATCACCACGTGGTGTCATCCTCTAATAGTTTCTTTAACAGTTAACTTGAGATATCTCTTGAAAAGGGTGACTTCTTTCCTACTCATACCAAATGATAAATAATTCTTCACAAGTTTAGGCCCATGGAAATATGTGTTGTTCCATTGGAGCCGCATGAATCCCTCTGATGTCCATCACATGCATCTAGTACTTTACTAGATTGGAGTTCAACTACTATAGCCCGGTTATAGATTTGATCGGATGCTCCATAAATCATCGTACTATCCTTGGCACCGTGATGCAGGAGCATCTTCGACTCCACCAAGCGAGCCAGCGGGTGGAGCAAAGAGAAAACAGTTGGACAACGCCAACACATATATTTTTGAAATACTTGGAAAGATTGTTGCACTACCATTTAATTGAGATCATTCAAAGCAGAGGCACTTGTATTATGTTATAGATAGGAAGGCATTTAATACTATTAATGCTGTTAGATAGAAATTAGCTGTAGATTGGACAGTTTTACTTTCAGGAGGGAAAACGAATATAGACACCCTCCTTTGTATTATTCGGGATCAATTTTTTTCATTCTGATTCATAGAGGAGCAAGAGAGAGGCAGAGCAGAGAGCTTGTGAAGAAACCCCATGTACAAACATTGAATTAATAGGAAAGCTTCGATTCAATTCCATGGATGTGTTTGAGCTCTGTGTGTTGTTTCTATTGTGCTTTTGCATGCTTTCTTCTTTTTATGCTTATCTTCTATATGCTACATATGTGATTGCATATCAGGTTAGAAACCTGAGAGAATGAGGGAATGAGTTCCAATTGTTTCTCTGGTTAAGCTAGGAGATTCCTGCATAGAGTGCAGTTGAATTCCTCCGCATAGAGTGCGTTGAGGAGGCTAAACAGTGAACTTTTGTTCTCTTTTTCCCGGAGCTGTGTTGGGTTGTTTGAACCATGCAGGTGAGTGCAGGTCGGACTGGAGTCTCAGTAGCAAGTTTGAGGAAAGAAAGGCTGGGTTGTTGTGACTGTGAAAGTGCAGAACCTGGAAGACTTCAACACTTTGAAATTTGTTGAAGGGGGAGCGCAGGATCGTGCTCGAAGTCTCTAGAGGAGTCGAAGAGAATTCATCTCAGGAGGAACAATTCCGCGTTCATGTTGTAGGAGTAGGCCTGGGAGAGATTTGGACCAAGGGAAAACTTGGGAGCCGAAGGATTCTCAAGAGGAAGAGAATTGACAACTTGAACTTCTGGGAATGAGTTAACCTGCAAATCACAAGTAGAACCTGGCTGCTATCGCAAATCTGCATATCGGGGTTGGCGAGTGCAAGAGTTGCATGCACATCGATATCACGAGTTGCGATTCCCCGATTTGATCAGAGCCGTTGGTCGTCGGAGAGACAGGTGGCACGAGATCCCAAGAGTTGGGACTCGACACTTCGGCGTTTTCGAAGTCGAAGGGAGCATGGAGAAACAACGAAGTCCCGAGCCGCGAAGGGCCCCACGGAGACAGAGCGAAGGAAAGCATGTGGCATCGGCACATCGATAATCGGGGTTTCGAAATACAAGGGCTCGGTATTTCGAGCAGCGATATCCCAAGTGTTGACGTTGACCATCGGAGATCGGGGCTCGGGGGCCTGAGGGACCGATTTGCAAGTATTGAACTCACGAATACGCGAGTGCCGATTCCCCAATTTATGAGGGGAGGTCACCGAGAAGAGCACTGTGGATAGTAGGCATCCTGTGGGAGTTGGAAGAGCTTAGACTCTTCGGGCCCGTGGCTGAAGAAGGTCCTGGTGGGAGCGACCGTCCGCTGAGGGAGAGGTTGCAACCAAGTGGTATCAGAGCGGGACTGTCTTTGTTTTCTGAAGCAGAGACAGAGGAGACATAATGCCACCCAGAAGAGAGAGGCAGTCACCTGATCGTGAGGACATGGATGCCCGAAGAAGGGGGAGGCCAGCAGGAAATCCAGATATGGAGCGTCAAATACGAGATCTCAGGGCGAGACTCGAAGATATGGAGACAACCCAGAGGCGTGGAGCCGACACAGGAGAGTTCAACGATCCTGAGATTGAAGAGGAAGCTGGGCACGACGTCGAAGAGGTCTCAACAGAGGATGCTTCAACCGAGCGGTTGATCAGAGCTATTTCGAGGATGAGCTCGAAGACAAAGATGGACATTCCCGTCTATGAGGGAAGTCTAAACACAGAAGAGTTGTTGGATTGGATCCGAGCACTCGACACCTACTTCGATTATGAAGACATCAAAGAGGGTAAGAAAGTAAGGCATGTCGTCACGAAACTGAAAGGACATGCAGCCTTATGGTGGGATGAGCTGCAGGCAGACATGCATTCCAAAGGCAAATAGAAGATCAAAAGCTGGGATCGAATGATCGCCAAGATGAAGGGGAAGTTCATTCCAAGGGATTACCAGATCACTCTGTTCAGGCGTATGCAAAACCTGAGACAGAAGCTGATGACGGTGAAGGAGTACACCGAGGAGTTTTATAGGCTCAACATTCGAGCTGGTCATCGGGAGAGTGATGACGAAAAGGTGGTGAGATATCTGAATGGTCTCAGGTATGACATTCAGGACAAACTGAGCATGCTGACCATGCGAACAGTTGAGGATGCATACCAGATGGCTCTGAAAGCCGAACAAAAGCTGAACCGCAAGAAGGGACAACGAGGGCGAGGCAGAAGCCAAACTAGAGGCAAAGCGGTTGCCCAAAAAGAATTTCAGAAGCCCAAGGAGGATTGGCAAAAACCTGAGGGAAAGGCTGAAAGAGGAGGAACCTCACAACAAAGGCAACAGATTTCTGAGCTGAGGAGACAACAAGATGATCAGCAAGGAGGATACACTGATGCCAATACATTTCCTCGTACCCGAGGTAGAGTAAGGGTCCGAGGAGGAATTATCACATGTTTCACGTGTGGTAAATACGGACACAAAGCCGTGGACTGTCCAGATAGGAAGATGGACAGAGGAAAAGCTCACATCGCTAAGGCGCAACAGAGGCGTGATGTTGAGAGTGAGGATGCGGATAGCGGAAGATCACTTGGGACGCACAAGATTCTTTTGACACCTGAGAAGGAGGTGAACGGCTCAGTGCAGAGAAGAAAACTGTTTAGGACGGCTTTCACAGCCAAGGACAGAAAATGCAAAGTCATCATCGACAACGGGAGCACTAATAATCTCGTTGCAGCTGAGATGGTCTAAAAGCTGGAGCTGGAAACAACTAAGCACCTGAGTCCATATAAAGTCTCGTGGTTGCAAAAAGGACACCGGGTAAGCGTCACTAAACAGTGCTTAGTTAAATTTAAAATTGGGAATTATCATGATGAGATTCTATGTGATGTCATTCCCATGGATGTATGCCACATACTGCTGGGTAGACCATGGAAGTATGATAGAAATGTCGTTCATGATGGGAGGATGAACACATACACCTTGGAGAAGGATGGGAGACTCCATAGGTTGTTGCCGATGAAGGATAAGGAAGTGAAGCCAGAAGTTAGCAGCACGTTGCTTCTCATGAGTGGGAAGGAACTACTCACAGAGCTAGAGAAGGATGAGGATCCACAGTTCTTTGTTTTCAGGAAGCCAAGAATTGTCCTGACAAGCACAAGAGTGGACAACTTGCCAGAAGAGATTCAGGAACTGCTGAGAGAGTTCGCTGATATCATCGTGGACGAACTACCTCATTCGTTGCCACCGATAAGGAGTGTGAGTCACCACATTGACCTCATACCCGGAGAAAGTTTTCCAAATAAGGCAGCGTACAGGTTGACACCTCAGGAGAATGAGGAAGTCAAAAGGCAGGTACAGGATCTGCAGGATAAGGGACTAGTGAGAGAGAGTCTTAGTCCATGTGCTGTTCCGACAGTACTGAGTCCAAAGAAGGATGGAGGCTGGAGGATTTGCACAAACTCCAGGGCGATCAATAAAATAACCATCAAGTACAGGTTTCCACTGCCAAGAATGGACGACTTGATGGATTGCCTAAGCGGGGCAAATTATTTTTCAAAGATTCACCTCAAGAGTGGATATCATCAGATCCGGATGCGAGAGGGAGATGAATGGAAAACAACATTCAAAACAAACAAGGGTTTGTACGAATGGTTGGTCATGCCATTTGGGTTGAAAAATGCACCAAGCACATTTATGCGGCTGATGAATGAAGTCCTGCGGGAGTTCATTGGCAAATTTGTGGTCGTATACTTGGATGATATTTTAATTTTCAGCAAGACAAAGGCTGAACACTTGAGGCATTTAGCCATTGTGATGAAAAGACTACAGTAGGAGAAGCTGCTGATTAATTTGAAGAAGTGTTCTTTCATGCAGATAGAACTCATTTATTTGGGTTTTGTAATTTCGGCTAATGAATTAAAGATGGATCCCGAGAAGCTTGAAGTAATTAGGAATTGGCCATCGCCGAGGAATGTTTTTGAGGTAAGGAGCTTCCATGGTTTGGCAAGTTTCTATAGAAAATTCATTCATAATTTTAGCAAAATTAGCGCAGCAATGATGGATATTGTGAAAAGGCGGCATAAGGTTTTCCATTGGATAGCCGAGGCTGAGAAGAGCTTCAATCTATTGAAGCAAAAGATTACTGAGAAGCCAATTCTGGTGCTGGCAGATTTTCAGAAGACCTTCCAAGTGAAGTGTGATTCCAGTGGGTATGTTGTTGGAGGGGCTTTAAATCAGGATGACAGACTTGTGGCATATTACAGTGAGAAGCTGGATGATGAAAAGCTGAAGTACTCCACGTATGACAAAGAGCTCTATGCCATCATACAGGCATTGAAAAAGTAGAGGCATTACTTGATACCCAAGGAGTTCGTTCTGTACAGCGATAATCACGCATTGCAGTTCATAAGTCAATAGGAGAAGTTGAACCAGAAGCATGCAAAATGGGTGGAGTACATGCAAAATTTCACATTCGTGATCAAGCACATTTCAGGGACTGCGAACAAGGTGGCTGATGCCTTAAGCAGGAAGTGCTTGTTGCTGCAGGAATTTAGGGTCAAAACCTTGGGTTTTGAAAATTTAAAAGATATGTATGCAGGTGATGTAGACTTTGGCGAAGCATACGAGGCAGTCGAGAACCCAGTTCTCAGGGATAGGAGTCCGTGGATAGACTATGTGGTCCAGGATGGATTACTGTTTCGGGGCAATCAATTGTGCATTCCAGATTTTTCTATGAGAGAGAATTTGGTGAAGGAAAAACACAGTGGAGGTTTAGCAGGTCATTTTGGACATGATAAGACATTTTCCAAGTTGAGAGAATCATATTTTTGGCCGGGCATGCACGCAGATGTTAAACGGTTTGTTGACAGGTGTTGGATATGTCAACACACGAAAGGGCGAAAGCAGAACACAGGGTTCTATCACCCGTTGCCCATACCTGAGAGGCCATGGGAGGCGATCAGTATGGATTTTGTGTTGGGTTTACCGAGAACGCAGAGAGGCGTAGATTCCATTTTTGTAGTGGTGGACAGGTTTTCGAAGATGGCACATTTTATCCCGTGTCATAAGACCAGCGATGCAACCCACATCGCAAATTTGTTTTTCAAANGATTGCCGAGAAGCATAGTCTCGAATCGGGATACCAAGTTCATAGGTCATTTCTGGAGGACGCTATGGAAGAAATTAGGGACGGACTTGGCATTCAGTTCTGCTTACCATCCGCAGACAGATGGGCAGACCGAAGTAGTCAACAGAAGCTTGGGGGATCTGTTGAGAAGCCTGGTGACGGAGCATCACAGCAGTTGGGATCAGACCCTACCATAGGTAGAATTTGCGTACAACGATTCGGTAAATCAAAGTACAGGGAAGAGCCCATTTCAAATTTTGTATGGGACATAGCCACGAGGAGTTTCTGAACTCAGGGAGTCAAAACAGGTTGAAACTAGCAGCGCAAGAGCTGAGGAATTTGTTGAGGCAATGCAGGAACTTCACGCAGAGCTGAAGCAGCGACTGCAGAAGGCGAACCAAGAATATAAGCGTAGAGCCGATCAGAGAAAGAGGCAGCTTCAGTTTGCAGTTGGAGACATGGTTCTACCGCACTTGAGAAAAGAAAGGTTCCCAAGGGGAACATACAACAAGCTCAAGATGAAGAAAATTGGGCCGTGTAGAGTCCTGAAGAAATTCGAGGAGAATGCATATGAGCTTGAGTTTCCAGAGGGCATCGGGATGTCCCCGATATTTAATGTCTCAGACCTATACCCATATAAAGCCGAAGAAGCAGGCACTGGAACTGATGAACCAGTGATCTAGTGGCAGAAGCAATTGCCAGTTGCACAGAAGCCTGAGATGGAGTGCATATTGGACAAGAGAGTGGGAAGAAAGACTAGGAGGAAACAATATTTTGAATACTTGGTGAAATGGAAGAACCACCCAGTGGAGGATGCCAGCTGGGAGACAGAAGCAGTGATACAGAAACATCGGCATAGCGTGCAGCAGATCATGGATAGGATCCCATGAAATCTTTTGAGCTAAGGAGTATGATGCAGGAGCATCTTCGACTCCACCAAGCGAGCCAGCGCGTGGAGCAAAGAGAAAATAGTTGGACAGCGCTAGCACATATATTTTTGAAATACTTGGAAAGATTGTTGCACCGCCATTTAACTGAGAGCATTCAAAGCAGAGCGCACTTGTATTATGTTATAGATAGGAAGGCATTTAATACTATTAATGTTGTTAGATAGAAATTAGTTGTAGATTAGACAGTTTTACTTTCAGGAGGGAAAACGAATATAGACACCCTCCTTTGTATTATTCGGGATCAATTTTTTTCATTCTGATTCATAGAGGAGCAAGAGAGAGGCAGACCAGAGAGCTTGTGAAGAAACCCCATGTACAGACATTGAATTAATAGGAAAGCTTCGATTCAATTCCATGGATGTGTTTGAGCTCTGTGTGTTGTTTCTATTGTGCTTTTGCATGCTTGCTTATTTTTATGCTTATCTTCTATATGCTGCATATGTGATTTCATATCAGGTTAGAAACCTGAGAGAATGAGGGAATGAGTTCCAATTGTTTCTCTGGTTAAGCTAGGAGATTCCTGCATAGAGTGCAGTTGAATTCCTCTGCATAGAGTGCGTTGAGGAGGCTAAACAGTGAACTTTTGTTCTCTTTTTCCCGGAGCTATGTTGGGTTGTTTGAACCATGCAGGTGAGTGCAGGTCGGACTGGAGTCTCAGTAGAAAGTCTGAGGAAAGGAAGGCTGGGTTGCTGTGACTGTGAAAGCGTAGAACCTGGAAGACTTCAACACTTTGAAAGTTGTTGAAGGGGGAGCGTAGGATCGTGCTCGAAGTCTCTAGAGGAGTCGAAGAGAATTCAGCTCAGGAGGAACAGTTCCATGTTCATGTTGTAGGAGCAGGCCTGGGAGAGATTTGGACCAAGGGAAAACTTCGAAGCTGGAGGATTCTCAAGAGGAAGAGAATCGACGACTTGAAATTCTGGGAATGAGTTAACCTGCAAATCACAAGTAGAACCTGGCTGCTATCGCACATCTGCATATCGGGGTTGGCGAGTGCAAGATTTGCATGCACGTCAATATCACGAGTTGCGATTCCCCGATTTGATCGGAGCCGTCGATCGTCGGAGAGACAGGTGGCACGATATCCCAAGAGTCGGGACTCGACACTTCGGAATTTTCGAAGTCGAAGGGAGCACGGATAAACAGCGAAGTCCCGAGCCGCGAAGGGCCCCACAGAGATGGAGCGGAGGACAGCACGTGGCATCGACACATCGGTAATCAGGGTTTCAAAATACAAGGGCTCGGTATTTCGAGCAGCGATATCCTGAGTGTTGACGTTGACCATCGGAGATCGGGGCTCGGGGGCCTGAGGGACCGATTTGCATGTATTGAACTCATGAATACGCGAGTGCCAATTCCCCGATTTACGAGGGGAGGTCACCGAGAAGAGCACTGTGGATAGTAGGCATCCCGTGGGAGTTGGAAGAGCTTAGAATCTTCGGGCCTGTGGCTGAATAAAGTCTTGGTGGGAGCGACCGTCTGCTGAGGGAGAGGTTGCAACCACACCGCGTCAATCATCTTTGTGAGCTCTTTATCCCACAATGAATCTTTCTTGGTATGTGACTTGACTACGTTGCTCAATTCGATGAAATTGGCGGAGCTTCCGAACTCAGGGAGTCCGATATCCTTCATTGCTTTGTCGATTTTTCTTCAACATTTATTTCAGGTTCCTCGAAGAGGTTACGGAACAAACTTTTTTCTGTAGTCGAAAGGATCTTTCCTGCAATCAGGATTGAAATAGTTTAGAAATTACCTATCAGAAAAAGCATAGTAAGATGTAAATAGAAAAAATAAACTGATGCGTACCTGTAGATCTCATTATTCTTGATTGTTTAATACTTATATGATCCCAGTCACCCTTTTTAATGACCTATAATGTCTTTGTCTACATCGGTGCACCTCTTCGATTTAAATGAGTTACATCTGTGTGCCATAGCATGGAAAATTTGGTACGACAGATACGAGCATCAAAACCATTACAGTGTTTGATTACCCTTTAGGGTTGGGATAGGATGCCAGATTTGAACGTGTGTCAAAAGTGCGCATACACTCCCAAAAGGTCAGATAATATAATAAGGAAGTCGTTAAATGCCTTATATCGAGGCAAGTTGTTCCTCCAGAAGTCGTAACACCAAGTGTGTCAACTATCATTCGTTAATAATGGAAGTTGGGGAGATTAAAGAGATTGGAATGATCGTACTGCATATTCCTTGCAACTCTGATCAACGATGTTTCATGCATTCTGGATTGTATCTCTCAGGAATATGTGATGTGTTAATTCTTCAATACATCCTGTCACGAGTCATGAGTTTTTCTTGGCAAGTTATATTTTTCTTCCCTCCTCTGCTATAAATTCTATAAGTTCTGTGGGGGTTCTATACATCAGTCGAGTTTATACATCAGTAGCGTTGGTCTTGCAAGTTCAATTCCAGCAAAACTCTATGTCGTAGTCCTTTATTCAGCCGCAAACGTCTAAGAAAATACGTTGTCGCACTATGGGATCCCCTCAAAACAAGGGATGGGGTTTTTGAGGAAGCCGTAGCACCAGGTCCAAGTCCCAACGTGCTTGGGACTCTTTCTTATTGGCGTTGATCGTCTCCAAGGAATCAAAAGGAGGTTCCTACCTTTGCTCAGAAACAATGTTAGTGCCTCAAGTGGAGGTAGAAGTGAATAAAATTATGCATGAAGAACACATGTTGGAGTTCATTCCCTCTCGAAATAAGACACCAAGGAGGAGGGGAAGGCCTTGAAAAAATATGAAGGTGGGAGGAGGAGAACATATCCTGAACGAGTTGGGTGCACATCCAGTCACTCTGAAATTCATGATGCATGCAACCCAGTTAGAGCCTGTTGGGATTACCAGTCGAGGAAGTGGGAGTCATGTGCAAAAGATAAAGACATATGGTTATAATGTTGGAAAATCCAACCAAAAGTTGGAGCAAGAACAAATTTCTATAGATGAACTTTACCAAAAAAATAGAGAACTACGGAGACAGTTGGTGGTGAAGAACTAGGAGGTATCGACGACACAAGGTTGTGAAGGAAGCACAAATTGGCTCAAGAGATAGCTTCGAGAAGAAAAAGATACAATTGTGCAGATGTGTGAAGTGCAGAGGATGATGGGGAAGGAGAATATGAAAACACTATAAGGCGCAAGGAGCAGTCCGGGAGAAGGTCCATGTGCAGGAGATACATGATGGGTGGATCCTTGCTTTGTATTCTCATAAGTAACATATGTTTTGATAATTTTCCTTGTTTGTTGTGAGAATTTTCATGGTCTCGATGTAACCGGGTCAGTTGGGCAAGGTTTTGGTCATGTTTATTGTATGTAACCTAAGCCCGACGCGAAACTTAATACATGAAATTTCAAAAATGTTTTTCCTGAATAGGTTCTAGTCATAGCAGATGAAAGCATCGTGTTTCCTCTTTGCGCATAAATCTACCATGTTCTTATTCCAACTTCTCGTAATTATGTGATTTTGTAATTACTGTTACCCTGAGTTATTTTGTAACTTCATTGATATTTTCCTTTAGAAAATTTCGGTGTCTAATGATGTCGACCTGGCGTTACTAACTCAGGGATTATCAAAATAAAACCTAGAACTCAACTTGTGGGTAACGGTTACACTCGGGGCTTGTTGGCAGCCAATTCAATTTTTTCCATTGTCCTATAAGCTACCTACACCTATGTCTTTTGAACTTCAAATTGTTGTCGCATTTTTGCAAATAGACGATATTTTCATTTCTTGCGACACTTGCAAATTGGTCTCCATTTAGTTTTCACGACTGTAAGCGTGAAAACTCCTCCATCGTTATTTGAAATGTCATGATTTTTTTTCATTGATATTCTAAATGGAACTTACCTTTGGTTTATCATTATGTGGCTGAAAGGATTTTCTAACTATGCCCATTTAGACGTTCTTACTTTGATTGCGCAACTTGATTTTATTAAACTTATGAGGCATTGAGCATATGGGTTTATACTTGATTCTATGAATTGCATAAAGGTCATGAATTATTTTTGTTTTTATATATATGATGTGATCTTTATGATAAAATATTTATAGCTCTTGGCTTGTCAATTTTATGAAATCGATTGTCACAATGGTTTAAACTGTTTGATTACACATTTATGCAACATGCGCATGCTTAACATTCAGGTTTGATTTCACATTGAATATTCATGGTTTGATATATTATAATGGCGCATTGGTATACCATCCACCGTTTAATTCTTTGGTTGGCCGAATGA
>JASDQU010738548.1:4057-15797 GCA_032191745.1 Picea mariana | reverse complement strand
TTGTCTCCGCATCTAAAAAGATACCAGTCTGAGGTATGGAACTTAATGAATAAATTTACTACTTTCAATATAAATTTTATTCCTAGATTGAATAACTCCGAAGCAGATCTATTAGCTAATGTAGCTTCTAAACTTCTTCCTGCAGAAGGCTTGTCCCCAGATTCATTCTCCGTTGAACTGTTGTTTCGGCCATCTGTTCCCAACAACATCACAAACTGGAGAGTATTTGACAACGATCAGCAGATTATTAACTTTCTACACATGGAAGAAACCTTTCAAGGCGCGGTGATAGACGAATATACGCACGACGACAATTTGCATGATTTCACAGTAATACCAGATCCGAGAACTCCTGAATCTTCATTGGATATGGTAAACTTGATCCCTAAATCTATAATTAGATTAGAGAAGTTTTATGATTTTCAAGATAAATTTAAAAAGACGGTCAATTGTAAAACCAATAGTTCCTCATTATCTTATGAAAAATTAAACTTAGGAACTAAGGAAAATCCTCGGTGCATTAATCTAGGGTTGGGATGTTCTCAACAAGAAAAGGCCACATTCATTAAATTGTTCAAATAATTTAAAGATGTCTTTGCATGGACGTATGATGACCTTAAAACTTTTGACCCTAACATCATACAGCATGTCATTCCAATGAAGCCCCAAACCTTACCTTTTCAACAAAAGCTAAGGAAAATGCATCCTAAACTCGAACCGACCATTCAAAAAGAATTGAATAAACTCATAAATGCTAAGATAATTTTTCCTGTTAGACACACTTAGTAGGTTTCTAACCTTGTCCCAGTCCATAAGAAAAGTGGGGAAATTCGACTTTGCATCAATTTTTGAAACCTTAATAAAGCATCTGATAAAGAAAACTATCTTGTCCCGCCCATGGAACAGATCCTTCAACAGGTATCTATTTCTGAGAGGCTATCCTTACTGGATGGTTTCTCTGGATACAACCAAGTCCTGATGTCTCCACCAGACCAACTTAAAACTACCTTCCATACCCCGTGGGGCACTTATGCTTATTGTAAAATTCCTTTTGGATTGATTAATGCTGGAGCCACTTTTCAGAGAGAAATGGACATTACTTTCCGAAGCTTAATCAATCAGTCCATCGTAGTTTACTTAGATGATGTGACCGTATTTTCTAGAAACAAAAACGATCATCTAGCTCACTTACAAGCCGTCCTACTACGATGTCGTAAATACGACATCTCCTTGAATCCCAAAAAATCCATCTTTGTTGTAGAATAGGGTAAACTCTTAGGATTCATTGTGTCTAGTGAAGGGATGATTATTGACCCCGAAAGGACTCAAGTCATCACAAAACTTCCCCCTCCTACATCCAAAAAATCTATGCAGTCTTTCTTAGGCCAGATTAACTTCGTGAGAAGATTTTTCCCCAACTTCTCCGAGATGGTCAGACCCTTGCAAAACCTGATTAAGAAAGACACCCAATATCACTGGGGACCCCTAGAAAATCAAGCTTTTAATGCAATAAATAAGGCCATAATAGACGCTCCGTCTCTCATGAGCCCATATTTTTCTCAAGACTTTACACTCTACACTTTTGCTTCTGACCATTCCTATGCCACCGTCCTAACCCAAAAGAATGTCGAGAATAATGAAGTACCCATTGCCTTTATGATCTCTTCTTTCAAAGGAGCTGAACTTAATTACCCAGTGGTAGATCAGCAAGCCTACACTGTTTTCAAAGCAGTCAAGCACTTCCAGTCCTATCTTTTGAAGTCAAGGACAAAAGTCATTGTCCCCTACCCAGCCGTCAGGAAATTGTTAGTGCAGAAGGACCTAGGAGAGAAGAGAGCCAACTGGGTAACCTCCTTGCAGGAGTATGACTTAGAAATCACCCCAGCTCAGATAGTGAGAGGCCAAGGGTTATGCAAGTTAGTTGCTGATTCAGTAGCAGGACAACAAGAAGAAAGCGATACGTCAAACTTAGGACAACGCGATCAAAGTCTAATCTGTTGTGCACAAAACCCTGCTAGTCCTTGGTACGACGATATAAGATTCTGTATTGAACATGGGTCAGCCCCCCGTCACCTAGAATCCGCTAAAAGAAGAGCGTTGAGATTAAATTCATCCTCATTTCATTTAGTTAATGGTGTCCTGTTTTGTCAAAGTTTTGACGATGTACTTATGCGCTGTCTCGAAAAAGACGAAGCAGAAAAAGTCTTACTCGAGTTGCATGCAGGAGAAGATGGTGGTCATTTTGGTGGTGACACCATTTCTCATAAGGTTTTAAGAGCCGGTTATTACTGGCCCACGCTTTTTAGAGACGCCCATGCCTTGTGTTGTAAATGTATCATTTGTCAGAAAGCATCAGGGCAGTTACAAAAACCAGCTTTTCCTTTGCAGCCTGTTTCAGTAGATTCTCCTTTTCAGCAATGGCACCTTGATATCATAGGTCCAATTAACCCTCCATCCTTGCAACAACACAATTTTATTGTGACAGCCACAGATTACTTTACCCGATGGTCTGAAGATGCTGCGCTAAGAACTGTCAACACCAGTCAGGTAATTGCTTTTCTAAATTCGAATATTATCACTCATTTCAGTATCCCTGACTGTTTAGTTTTCGATAATGTTTCTTA
This sequence comes from Picea mariana, assembly GCA_032191745.1. NCBI lineage: Eukaryota > Viridiplantae > Streptophyta > Pinopsida > Pinales > Pinaceae > Picea > Picea mariana. The sequence goes on along the minus strand of JASDQU010738548.1, from coordinate 13,173 downwards.
CTTTTCCTCTCTTGAGATGAGTGAGTTCGCTTTGGAAAAAGGAATTAAGCTGAAGCATTCTGCTAGTTATCACCCCAAGGGAAATGGATTGGTAGAATCGACAAACAAGAACTTGATTAAAATCATCAAGAGAATGGTGGTTGAAAACCACAAGAATTGGCACAATGCACTGCTAAACGCATTGTGGGATGATAGGGTAAAACCAAAAGCTGTTGTAGGTAACTCCCCCTTTTTTCTCGTTTATGGCAGAGAAGCAATTCTGCAACCTCAAATTCTTCTTCCTTCACTTCAGTTGTCACAGAAAGTCCAAGAAGAAGATTGTCCCCCTCTGGAAAACCGGATTAACGCTTTGATGAAGCTAGAAGAGGTAAGAGCCCAAGCTAAACGTAAGCTAGATCAACATCAACAATTGGTTAAAAGATGGTTCGATTCTAACTTTGCTTCTGATAGGAATTTTGAAATAGGTGACCTCGTCCTAAAATGGGACAAACCTCATGAGGGAAAGGGAGAGCACACAAAATTTCAAAACTTATGGCTTGGACCGTTTTTAGTTGCTGAAAAGTTGGGTCCTAGTTCTTTTCGATTACAGAATCTTGAAGGGTAGCTAGACACCTATCCGGTGAATGGTCAAGCCCTGAAAAAATACTTTTCTTGATAACAACCCTTGTATATTATGTACATATTTCGCTTTTGTCTGCTTTTTTGTTTGCTTTTTGTTTTTGATTTTTCTTTAAATATTCAGGTTGTGTTTTTGAAAAATACACATACCTGTACACTGAGCTCTTCAGACAAAGACGATAGAAAATTCCTTCACTGAAATAACTTCTAAGAAATTGGTACAAACATCAATGGTATATTGTTGAAGTTTATATCTGTGTTGGAAAAGTCTGTTGTTTGAAAGAAGTTTACTGATTTCAATCTCTGAGTAAAGCTTTCCATGATCATCTATTATCTTTTTACACTGTCTCTATTTCGTAAAGGAATGACTCAGAAGATATCTCCCTGTCTTAGGAAGTTGTTTTTGTAAATAAAACATCTCTGGATCTAAATAAAGGATAGTTCTAAAATTTTTTGATGAGGTCTGAAAAAAATATGTTAAAAAATCATGATTTTCAGCGTCACCCTGCTCAACTATATATCTATGAAAAAAAATAAAAAAATTATTAAGAAGAGTTGTGGGAAGTTCTTGTAAACCNTTTGTCGGGGTACTGAACAGGCTTGTTGGCAGCGAAGCAATGTTGGGTATATGAAAATTTGTAAATAATAAACCTCTTTAATGTCCTTTATTCTGATCTAGAACTTCTTGGCAGGATATAGATGTCAGAGAGGGTTAAATGGAAACCCTGTCGAGGCTATGGACGCCTGCTGGCAGCAGTGGCTATGCCAACAGTATTGGAGATTTTATCTTTAATATCGTGACTTGTTGGTCTTGAGACTGTTATCAAATTTCATCTTTTAAAACACTGCTGGAATAATTGGTTAATGATGATGTTTATACGATTTTCTGGTCGTTATTTGTTTTTTTGGAATTATCTTTGCTGTCCTAATCTGAATTTGTTCCTTTTGACAGCGATAACTGCTTCTACCAGTGTGTCACCATTGTTGGCAGCCAATTCACATTTTTTTCACTTTCTTATAAGTTGCCTACACCAATGTTTTGCAAACATCAAGTTTTCATCGCAATTTTCAAATAATGACACTTTTATCTTTTGCGACACTTGCACATTTACCTTTGTTTTGTTTTCACGATTGTAAGCATGAAAAATTGGTCTTTCGAAGTCACTTTAAAATCACTATTTGAACTGTCGTTATCTTTCTTGTCGATATGCCTATTGAGCTTACTTTTTACTTATCATTATACAGTGGAAAAACCTTTGATCTGTACTCATGCTTCGATTGATTGTGTAATTGTGTTTCATTAGGGTTGCGATGCATTGGCATTTGGATTTATTTGTTCTATGATCTACTTGACTATTGGTTTCATGAAAATAGGTAGGTGTTATGATTTAAACTCTTGATATATTTTATTTGATATAACACCTAGTTTCAAAGCATATTGGCACATGGACTAAACCCTCGACATGGATTGATACATCACATGTTACATGGTCAAAACATTGGTATTGGTTTCGACTTGCAAGTTTGGTTTAAAGCTATGGCATAATGTTTTGATTGCGCACGTTGATTTATACACTTACTATTGATTTGATTGGTTGTCAAATGCTATGATTATTGAACTATGCTATAGTGGGTTGAACAGCTATGAATGCCGACAGTGGTACTATTGGCAATAACTATTATGCATGGCAGAGATAAGCTACACCACCTTCGCACGATGACATTAATGCTTATCCTTATCCCTGTTCCCCTCTGTTAGCCCGAGTAACCCTTCGTGCACTCTTTTCCTATGTGTGTGCTATGATCCAAACCCTAGACCTACCGTGTGCTTGGATCCATGGCACCAGTGGTGCGAACCGAGCCCAATGGTAGCCAAGCCTTGTTAATGTTCGACAATGCCCAGAAGGACTTGGAGGATAATGGTTGGCTAACCTTCGTGCAGAGATTTGAGGGTTTTAACTTATTTGTGGCACAACAGTTCACTTTAACATTTGATGGCTGTAGAGCCAAGGTGGGTGACATCCAGTTGGAAATCGATGAGAAGTTTATTAGTTCTGCCACAGGGTTACCTACCATGGGCCAACGTTGGTTCAAAAATTGAAAAGTGGAAGAGGTTCCATGGTTGCTACTGTTTGTCTCGCGAAAAGTCACATATTGTGACAGAGGTATGCCCATCTCTGTGCTTAAACCCCGATGGCATGATACTTTCATAATAGTCAAACAGTTCGTGACCTGTGAAGGTCGATATGGACTTGTGTTTCTCTACCACCTGCGTTTGTTAATGATTTTTATGGGATACCCATTGAATATGCCCTTTTACTTTCATCGAAGCCTATATAAAATGTCGAAAAAGGTTTAAAAGGCAGAAGGCTGACAGTAGCCTGTTCCACCATGGACTTATTAAACTTATCATTGTTTATCACTTGAGTTTACACGGTGATAATTGGAGAGCTTTCATCGCTCGAAATGGTTATGATGATATAGACCCTATCTAGATTGACAAGCCTGTGGTTAATGAAACCAAGATCGGGCCACCCGTGCCCTTCCATGTCTTACTTCCATCTCCTAAGTCCTCGGTTGATCCCGATATTGACTTACCAGACGTTGTAGCAGATAAGGCTGAGGCTATTAAAAAGCCTGCTAGCAAAAGAGCCAAGGCAAACCTTACTGTTATTGCTAAGGGTAAAAGGAACACTTGGCTTATTTCGAGGATGGCTAGAAATAAACCTAAACCCTCTATCGAGCAGAAGCCCATAGTCGTTAGTGAGGATTCAGACTCTGACATAGAACATTTCCTAGCCAGTGAGTACCCTTACTCATAGGGTTTGTGCCCCGAGCCACCTTATGATTTCGTTTCAAATCTTCCCCCTTGCCTAAGAAATGATTCTAGTTATGAAAATACAGTTATAACGATTTGAAAACGATCTTGTTTGGATTCGATCGTATCTCCTGTTGATAAGGCAGCATAACAATTGCCTACAATTTGTTTTGATTATGTCAGTTTCAAATTGATATCAAACGATTTCACAACTGTCAATTATGATTCTGATCGTTTGATTTTGTGGTAACAAAAGAAACAGAGTACGAGTATCTATGTAATCATTTAATTGATTTTGATCCTGTTTGATTTCGAATGGTATAACAATTTCAAATTTAATGATTCTTTTTCAAATATCTATTGGATGTTGATTGAATTTGATTCTCAATTGATTTTAATGCTGATTTTGTGTCTTATTTAGACCAGCTACAGAATCACATGATTCTGTAGCTAGTCTATAGAATTTGATTTTTTATCATTTTATTAATAAAAGGTCCTTCTAACTTGTCTATTTTTGACCCTTTTCAGGTAAATTTGAATTACATGGGACATGCTGGACAGGCTGGGGGAATATTTGTGTCTTTTAGTTCTATTTTAGGTTCCTAGTTTAGTTGAATTTGGGATATCTTCCCAGATTTTATGTAAACAATTTTGATAACTTCCATAGGGAGGTTTTACCCTATGGAAAACCTTTAAATACTTATTATTTTTGTAATAAGGATCATCCTCACTTGTGGGAGAACCAGGCTATGGATTTCTAATACAAACTGAGACAAGAGTTGATGTTCTGCTACAACTTTCGCTTTCATAATATCAATCTTTTGTTTCAAGTTTATGCATGTCATTAGAAATTGATTATAGACTACTTTTTCTATCTTAGTCTATTGCATAATGATGTGATTTAATTAATATGATTCATGTCTGATTTCTTTCAATACTTAAAAATACAACAATTACTCTATTTAGTTAATAAATGACATATTTCTCTTCTTCATCAATTGAATTATCTTGTATAAGTCTTTGCATATGGGTTTATCTAATTGTGGAGACTTATAAATCATATGATTGTTGTGATTTTTATGTTTTGTTTGTCCTGTAATTATACTTGAAGAGAACTGCAGCTATCATTTATGAGAAACTCTTGGATTATTCGGTGCGGGTTTCCTCCCTCCGATCAGCTAAGACAGTCATCATACACAAGACAAATTTGGAGCATTTCTCCAGGTCAGTTTGTAATTTATTTTCGTTAATTAGTTAGTATAATATTAGTAGTTTAGTTATATATATGTTTAGTTAGATTCATAGTTAGAATTATGTATATTAGTTGTTTAGTTTAGTTAGTTTTTGTTTTTTTTATGTTCATAAAATTATAAAATCAAAAAAAAATATTTCTTTCTATTTTAGGACAGAATATAAATGAGTTTTTCAGGTTTTATTTAAATCTGTAAATTGTAGATATTATACATTTTGTGAATAAGCTATATTTCAGTTAGTAGTTAGATAGTTAATTAGTTAGAGTTAGTATAGTATTAGTTAGTAGATTGTATATATAGAATAGTTAGATTAGTTAGTTTGTTTTAATAGTTTGTTTTAGTTAGATTAGTTTATTAGTTTGTTTTATTTAGTTAGATTAGTTATTGTAGATTAGTTTTTCTTTGTTTTCTTAGGACCTTAGATCGGCTAATGGAGCCGCTAAACCCGTCAGGGTGTTTCATTCCAAACGGCTTGGGTTATTAGAAAACCCCGGACCGGTTCCACTCTCTCTGTTGATGGACGGTCGATTTCGCCCGTCAACAAGATGTTCATCGGAAAGAAGCCAAAGGTAAGCCATCCAAAAATATTTGGTTGTCCAGTGTTTATTCATATACCTAAAGAAAAGAGAAACAAGATGGACCCTTCAGGAAAGAAGGGAATATTTTTGGGATACTGTGAGGTCCTCAAGGCCTTCAAAATCTATATACCAGGTCAACATCACATTGAGATCAGTAGGGATGTGACCTTTGATGAAGATGAAGCGCTCAAGAAATCTAGACTATGCCAGCTTGAAGAGGTATATGAAGAGGAACCCATAGTCCCCAATACTACAATGAGGGAGGTTCCCAAAGATGAAAAACCAGTGAGGGAAATCATAACTTCCCCTAATGAGGAACTTCTAGAAGAACATGATATAGTAGAAGTGCAAGAACCTCCTCATATGACAATCCTCCATAAAATAAAGCCATCTTGGGCTAGAGAGCTTATTCAATATGGAGAGGAGTATGGTGTTCCCCAAGGAACTATGAGACAGGTGAAAATTCCAAAGCCATTCTCCAGTTATACGGCTTTGATGTGTGATCTCATAGAAGAGGATCCTACCTGTTTTGAAGAATCCATTCAGAGGAAAGAATGGGAAGATACCATGATAGAGGAATACCAATCCATAATGAAGAATGAAGTATGGGAAATAGGTCCTAGACTGAAGAATAAAGATGTGGTATCCTCCAGATGACTCTTCAAAATAAAACATGTTGTTGATGGAAGTATTGAGAAGTATAAAGCAAGATTTGTCACTCGTGGCTTTTCCCAAAAGGAAGGCATTGACTATGAAGAGACATTTTCTCCTGTGGCCAAATACACTTCAATCAGAACCATCATAGCTCTTGCAGCTAAGATGAAGTGGAAGCTACACTATATGGATGTGAAGGCAACTTTCCTAAATGGTGTCATCGAAGAGGAAGTGTATATAGAGCAACCTCAAGGATTTGAGGTTGAAGATAGGAAGTCTCATGTTTGCAGATTGAAGAGAGCCTTACAAAAATTGAAGCAAGATCCTAGAGCTCGGTATGGCATTATAGACAGTCTCTTGATGAGCTTAGGATTTACCAAGAGTAAAGCAGACTCAAATCTCTACTTCAAAATTATGAACAATGATCCAATAATCTTACTGCTATATGCGAATGACTTATTATTAACTGGATAAGAAAAGCTCATTGCTGAATGTAAAAAGAGACTTGCCTTGGAATTTGAAATGAAATACCTTGGCCTAATGCATTATTTCTTAGGTCTTGAGGTATGGCAGTGTTACACGTCAAAATTACTCAGCTGGATAAGTGTCACATGTCCCTCTCAATTGTCGTAAGTGTCGCACCTTCCTTACAACTTTCACAAGTGTCGCAAGTTGGTTGCAAGTGTCGCAAATGATGTTCAGACATACTGCCATGTTGATGACACTAAGGAGACACTTATAACATCTCATATGACTGATTTGAAGGAGGAGAACTGGTTTACTAAAGTCAAATAACTCTTGACACCTGAAGAAAGTCCTGAAACAAAGGTTTCGAGGAGGAGTGCTCCCCTATTTCAACCCTAGAAGCGCTAGCGCTCCCCCACAAGGCTTCAGGGAGCGTTATAACACTCCCCATCCCCCTCTGAAGGAGCGCTGCTCATATTGAAAGCGTTGGCGCTCCCCTAAAGCTTACCAGGGAGCACTACAGTGCTCTGATGCCCCTTCTAAGGGAGAACTGCCTAATCTGAGGCAACAGTTGGCCCATTGAGGAGAATAAGGGGAGGATCTTTCGAGATTAGGAGGCAGTTGTGCTCAAAATTCTTGGTTTCATCAAGAGATCCCTAATCTAAGGAGAAGGTTCCCAACTTGTTCTAAAGATAACTCAAGAGGTTAAGCTCCTCTTAACCTATATAAACAGACTCTATGATGGTGGAAAGGGGGGAAGAACTGAAGATATGAAACTTATGATCTTGGAGGAAACTCACAGTCAGCCAAAGGATAGTGATCAGTGAAGCTGTTGTTATCCAGGTTGTGGAGCTTTCAGGCAAGGGTAGACGAAGGGGACTTGATGAAGCTGTTGCACTCGCATCTACAATTGTAAGTACTGCTATCGTTATTCTCATCAATATGACATGCTTGGCCTATTTCTTTCTAGTTTGTGTCTAATGTCACATGAAATTATCATTAATTGATAGATCTATTTTCAAGATAACATCAATAGAGTAGGAAGTGGTTATATTGTTTTGTCCACAAAACTCAGTGAGGAGCAAAGGATTGGAGCGCAACTCAGAGCGTGCAGGGAAAAACGTCGATAAAAGGTAATTCTGTCATTCTTCCTTCTCATGTGTTAGTTTAGATAGATTTGAAAGGAAGTCAGTGTCCNCTGTCTAGAGTTAGGGTCAAGCTCTTAGAGGTGATCTACCTGTCCGCAGGGAGATTTTCCTACAACAGAAACTGGCGACTCCACTGGGGAGATAGACTCAAATCGAAACTTCTTGTTTTGATTTCTCCTCATTGACCTTGTTCTATCCCTTGATTGTTTTAGACCTGGTTCACTCCTCTTTTGGTTAGTTTCGTGAGATGATTGTCTCCTTACCCTATCACACTCAGCATAATTGTCGGAATTGAATTGTAATTTTTTTATTTTTTGACATTTCTGGGACTTTTAGACGCTGGCACCCCTGTCCTAATGTTAACAGAGCACCAACGCTCCCCCATACCTTTGCATAGAGTGCTATAACGCTCCTTGCCTTTGGCAACAGAGCGCTAGCCCTCTTTGGCTCAAAAAACCTTCTAGAATTGTCTTGTTAAGGTTTTTCCTCTGTGTCTCCTCTGCTGAGTGGCCTTGTGAGTCAATGTTTCTTCCCTTTCAGCCTTGACATCTGTCTTTTTGAAGAATAAACATCTTGTTAGTTGGATCTTGTGGCCTTCTTCACTATTTTCATTGAGTTTTTCCCGTTGAGCGAAGTTCGAAACCCATGCATTATTTTTCTCTTCTCATCAGCTGAGTAAAAACCCTGGTGAAGGTCATCAAAGGCCTACAGACCTCTTTATCCTGATTTCAGTCAAGATCATTGTTCTTCAACTTTTACTTTTGGGTGTGAAGTTTGTTTTTCTCTTTAGTTGTTTCTTTTCTTTCGCTTTTTCATTTTGATTGCTACGAAAGGGTGTATTGTTTGTGTGACTTTTGCTTGTGCTAGTTTGGTTTTCATTCATATAAGAAAGATAATTAGCAAGACGAGCATCATGTTGTATTGATCATCATTCATACGTAAAAAATAAAAAACATCTTTATGATTGATTGTGCATATTAGAAGGCATTTAAAAGTTTTTGTATTACATCAGGATTTGATTGAGAAAAAGAATCATTTGAGGACACTCCGTATTTGTGCTTGTTAGTGAATTTTTTTTTTCTCTCTGCCTTAGATAGATATTCATCAAAAGAAATAACTGCTTATCATGTTCGATGCATTCTTTGGGTCTGAGTCATAATTCCCTTTGTTTCACTTCCATGCACCCCTTTGCGTAAAGAACAACCATAAAAATCAACGCTAATTAAAAGTTATTTAGAACTTTTTCTTTTCTAGGATCCTCCACCAACAGTAGACTAGGCTTAATACTTTGGATTAGGGCTGTGAGAATAACTCTCCAAACTTTCTAAAACAAACAGTAACATCCTGAGTTAGGGAGAGTCAAATCCAGTTATCGTATAATTCTACCTGGGATCCCCCTCTCACACAGAGGTTACACACGAGGTCGCATTCGGGTGAGCTACGGGGACTAACCCTCCGTGGTTTAACTGATTGTGGTGGTCAGATCATATTATGGGGATCACTTTGAGGTAAATCCACAATTACTGCGTGGAATCCTTTTAGTTGGTTTCGGGCTTGATACCCTGCCTGTACGTTCGGATCG
>JASDQU010738547.1:238421-317500 GCA_032191745.1 Picea mariana | reverse complement strand
CTGAAAACTGTTAACTCTCCTGAATTTTGAATGAGACCTAAAATTCTACTTTCTCCATATGAAGTCCAATGAGGTTGGAACCACTCTCAAACATCCTGAAACAATTAATGGTAATGTTAAAAATTTAAGTAAAAGGATAAATGAAAATGAAAGATAAAGGAGAATTTAACATTACCATTAATTACTAGGGTGGGTGAAATTGAGGGGGTGGGGACCTCTTTAAATAGCCCTAGTAAGGACAAATAACCCTCACCTGCACACCCAAACACCTCATTCCCCCTTGGAAGCGTGTGGGCCTTCCTTGGAAGCACCTGTGAAGCGCCCTCCGAAGCGCGCTCCAGAAATTTGGAAGCGCGCTCTAGAGGGGAACGCTTCGAAAATGGCAGGAATCGTGCTTAAGAGCCCTGAAGCACGCTTCCAAAAATTGAGTCGCGCTTCAGAGGGAGCTTCCAGGACGCACCCGCCCGGATCGAGCTTCAGGGCTTCGAAGCGGGGGGGGGGAAGCTTCCGGTAACCCTGGATAAAACCATACAAAGAGCGCCAGGATAGTTCGAGGGCTCATCAAAATTTCAAACGTTTGGCGTTCGACTGAGAATCGTGGGTGTGCACTGGAGGACGCACGCAGGTGTCAAAGCTCTGACGCTGCAAACCAAACTGATCTAAAATTATTACTGTCATCGTGAGTCTCCTCATCGTCATCAGGCTGGCTGGAATCGTGACAGTGCCCTGAAAAGCAGGCAAGAAGAGTCGACTTTGCAAATATAGGCAGAATATTGATGCAGGCAGATTCGACATCTTTTCGATTTGATCGAAGATTGCAGAGGATGATCGATTGCAAGTGGAGGCAGCGTAGTATCGTCTACAACACGACACAAATTCTTCCGACTCTGCATAGCAAAGCACAAGCTCCTCTTCATAGCGTTGATGAACACACAGCACATTATAGGATAAGAGATGACATCTGAGGATTCTGGTGTCAAAGCTCGTTCACACACCAACGTCAAAGCATCGACAGCATCAAGCGCGAGCCACGAGAAGCTTTTGTACTTGTCCGTCGTCTGTATCATCGGAGAGCCTAATTCTAATTATTATAAGACCAAATGTATGCCACATCATACCATTGGGATACCCGATCCCAGTCAGGAGTATCGTTGCTTTCAGACTATCACGCGCTATTGGGTTACCGTGAATAACGCGGATTTCGCCCAAGGTTGACTGTGCGTTTTTATTTGAAGAACAAGTGCACAGGCATTGGAATGATGCACTCAGGCCATTCGAAATACTATGTATATTATCATGGATACTTTATTTACATGCGAAGGTTCCTCGACAACCATTTCCATCTAAAATTTGTCCCCCTCAAGCATACAGTGATGGTGAACATACTAAATGTACAAATGCAAATGGTTATAATTTTAATATGCTCATTTCCCTGTTCCACACATACTCAATATGCAACCCGTTGCACATTGCTCAAAGACTAAACCAACTCAAATGTAACATACAGTGTGACCAGATTGTGCCTTATCATGGCAGTTTCATTGGATATGGTTGCAAGAAAATGTGTGTGGAGAAAGAAGGGCTTCAGGATTCCCACTTTTAAGCCTGCTAGATGTAGTTTTATTACAGGATTGCTTCATCGAATCCCGTGATATCCATTGATAGGCCCGGGTACCCAATCTGTAATTGATCATATCAATTAAGGTCTCATCGGTTCTGATATCACCGAAGCTAGTGCTTTCACCCGGTGATCTCTCTCGGAACTCATTGACTTTGCGTTTTCATTTCAAGAACAAGCGCACAAGTGTTTAAATGATGTTCGTGTTTTAAGGAGGCCGACGTGAAGGAAAACCGGATGGCGTATAAATCGAAAGGTTGTCGCTCAGATGCAATCTAATACGCCCAAATCGCAAATTACCAATGTAATCGACGGTATATATTCATATCGGGGAGGGAAGGTAACCAATGTTTAATTTTTCTAAAGCGGCCCAATATAAAAACAATGGTAAAGTGACCCGTGTACGTGGCAGCTCGTGGTTTATATCGGGGACACGAATGGTGTGATTGAAACCGCCCACGACACTCACCGATATCGCATACAGGTCAACGTGGAGGATTAGCGCTAGGCCGCAAAGGAGGAAACACAATTGCCCAGCACGAAATACAAAGGCACCAGCCCAGAAAGAGATTTTGTTTTCGTTTTCGTTTTCGGGGATTTAAAAAAAAAAAGAAATAAAATCCTTGGATATTGAAATTTGTTTTATGTGCACTCGACGAATGTGATATGTTAAGAAAGAAAAGGGAAAGTGGAGACATCCATGGCTCATCGAATTCATTCAGATTTTTTACAATGGCCCTCCCCACCTGCTCATATCTTTTGAAAAGTTATGAAGAATAATTATTCAGACTTCGACTCTTACTACAACGGAATAGCTTTAATGCAGGACAGACACTTCTTGTCTAAAGCAAATACCGTGTACTGGCAGCAATCCAATTGAGTAAGCAGATTTCGTTTTCGTTTTGTCCACTGTCATTTTGTGGGGGAACCGTTGCAGAGATTCTTGGGAAGGCAGGTAAGCAGTGCAGTTCAGATAACAAGACATGATGTGATGGATCCATGCAAGGATTTAACTGGCGATGATATTAAAATGGCAATTCAAAATGCCATTGGCCCGAGAAATGTGTTTGTACCTGAGGTTCCTTTTGAAGTTCTGGTTCGAAGACAGATTGCTCTGTTATTAAATCCAAGTTTTTATTATGCACGCTCTATTTTATGATGAGTTAATTAATATACTTTCTTTCATTGATGTTTTATGGGCGTTGTTTTAAATCACTGAGGAAATTCGTTGCGAGATCAAAGAACACCTCGAGTTAACACAGAATCTATTCAAAGGCTAACGCAAGATGAGTGCATAGTCATGTCAAACATCTGGGTGATTGATTGCAGGGACTCTACCAAGTATCCGAGGATTAATTAACAATGACATTTTACCGATGGATAATGGTGACAGAACAGAGCAAGGTACACACATGTTTTGGGAACAACCCAATGGATAGGCACACGGTCTGTCGTTCTTTGCTACCTCACAGGGAGGATAGCATCCCCAGTTGGAGCCTATGTTATCACTATAACAATTTTGTATAGAATCCAAATCTCAGGACTTAGCAAGAGGGCAAATCGGTGTAGAAGTGCGACAAACTGGAGGACAATGCCATATCTAGTGGACAGGGCTAAATCTAGCGGAGGCGTGGAGTTGACGGGACGCGGTGGATCACAGATCTCAGAAATCCCAAATCGATGAACAAAAACCATATCGGGCGAAGAACTAGCACGGAGGTTAATTATTTGAAAGCGGGCCGATGAAAATACCGTGGTTTCGGCTCGGGACCACATGGCGCCATCGAATGCATATCGGGGCGAAAAGCAATCTACCCCAAACTGCTTTGCCTCGTCCCCGAAATTTCCAAAAGACAAGCGGTACAGAGATTGCTGTGAAATGGCTAGCAAAAGTAAGTTGGGGGTTAAACCATTTGTAGACGAATTCGATCAGTTTCACGCATATCATTTTTCAAGTCTCAATTTCCATGATTTCAAGTAATTTTGACCAGTCGTCTTCCAAGGTGAATTCCAGACAAACCAGAGCACATTATGAGAAACCGAAAGAGGTTTATACTCGGCACGAGCCAAAGAACAATAACCTCTCCCAAATTTCGCATAGCTATTACATACTGAGAGTATCGAGGACATCTTGAAACCTTATATTTCCGGATTCAGGATTTCTTTTGTTGGAGACATCTTTTTCAAATACAGATCCCGGACAGATGGAGAAAAATTTCACAAAACCGAGAGAGGTTTTTACTCAAGACAATCTGATATACAAAAACCTCCCCCAGATTTTACACAGGTGTCACGGATTGAGAGATTCAAAGAAATCTTCGAACCCTATTTTTCAGTCTTCATGATTTTCTGTTCGAGACAAGTTTTTGCGGCACGTGTTCCGACCTGTTGGAGATGAATTTAGAGAAACTGCGAGAGGTTTTTCTTCATAATGATCTTATCTACAAAAACTGTTCTTAGATTTTACACAGCTATTACAGTTTGAGATTTGCAGGTGGCATTTTGAAGCCTACTTTTTCGTGTAAACAGTTTCCAAACGAAACGTTTCTTTATTTGTAACCGGTTTGGAAACGAAAGGACTCACTGGTTGTATAAATGTTGGGAGATACGTATGTATCAGGGTTGGCAAAAGTGCAAGGGCACCTTCTTAGTTGTTTTGAACTACATTGTAATTTTCTGGAGCTGAATTGAATACATATGCAGAAGCTTTTGAAGTCTCTAGGAAAAGATTCTAATGGTGGTGATATGAGTTTTGTCTTCTCTCATCATATGTATTTCCTGTGTTCTTTATTTCCATTTGCATTGTCTTCTATTTAAATTGGATAGTTAAAAGCTTAAAATTCATCTCGTGATGCTCTCAGCTTAAGCAATTTAAACTGTGTGAATTTCCTCCTAACTAATTCAGAATTCATTTCAATAATGCTTTGATGCAGTTATTTGTTTTCTCTTTCTTCTTACACCCTGCTTAAACTCAATTAACAACTCAGATTCATTACCTCATTTAGCCTTTATCCTCTGGAGAGTTCTACCGGCCAGTCATTGTTTTCCTTCACTTTCAGAATTTTGACTCCATAGCCCTAAGAGTCCCTCCCCTTCTTTGCCAACAAACTTTATAAAAACCCCGAAAACAAACCAAACCTAGCCACTGATTCCCAAAGAAATATCAAGCGACACGAGAGAGCCCTCTCTGAGTTGAGCAGGCTAGTGCCCAACTCTAAAGTAGGTTGAAACAGTTACCTCTGTCGTTTGTCTATCAGCCAAACAAAATTTACAGAGTGCTAACAGAGGGAATAGATTATGAGGAGACATTTGCTCCTGTTGCTCGATACACTTCTATCCGGATGATTATTTCCCTTGCAGCATCCATTGGTTGGAGAGTACATCAGATGGATGTAAAGACAACCTTTCTCAATGGAGAGATTGAGGAAGAAGTATACATCGAGCAGCCAAATGGTTTCGTGATACATGAGAAGGAGTCTCATGTGTGCAGGTTGAAGAAGGCCTTGTATGGACTCAAGCAACCACCTCAAGCTTGGTATGAGAGGATTGATGGACACTTGATCATTTTTGGCCTTCAGCAAAAGTGTTGTCGATCCCAGCCTGTATTACGAGACTGTTAATGGTGAGTCCTTGATTTTGGTCCTCTACGTTGATGATTTATTCCTCGCTGGTACAGAGAGCCTTATTGTTGAATGCAAGTATGCGTTGGCCTCTAAGTTTGAGATGAAGGACCTTGGTATGATGCACTACTTCTTGGGACTAGAGGTGTGGCAGAGAACTGATGAGATCTTCCTGAGTCAAGGGAAGTACACAGTTGAGATATGGAAGAAGTTTGGGATGCTGAACTTGAAGCCCGTGGCTACACCAATGGTGACAAATATGAAGAAACTAAGTGTGTCTTCTTTCGATTATGACGAAATTGATTCGACTCTGTACAAACAGCTGATTGGATCATTGATGTATTTGGTTAACACCAAACCAAATATTTGCTATGCAGTGAAGGCACTTAGCCAGTTTATGAGTCAAATGAGATAGACACACTGGATTGCTGCGAAGCATGTGTTGAGATACCTGCGAGGCACAGTTGGACATGGTCTGAGATATACTTCTAGTATTGATATGATATGGCAGGAATATATTGACTCTGATTGGGCAGGGATCGCAGTGGACAAAAAGAGCACCTTCGGGTGTTGCTTCACTTTGGGATCTTCCATGGTTTCCTGGTGTAGCAGGAAACAGACTTTTGTGGCTTTGAGCACAGCATAAGCAAAGTACATTGCATTGAGTATGACAGTCCATGAAGCAGTGTGGCTTTGCAAGCTCCTTGCAAATTTATCCGAACATGTGTTGGATTCCACCATTATTCGTTATGGTAACCAAAGTTGTGTGAAGATCTTAGAGAATCCAGTGTTTCATGACAAATCGAACCACATTGAGATCAAGTACCATTACATCCGAGACATGGTGCAGAGGAAGGAAGTATTGGTGCAGTACCTTCCTACAGATGAGCAAGTTGTTGATGTTCTTACCAAACCAGGACGAAGTTCAAGTACTTTCGTGACAGACTTGGCGTGGCAGAGAATGCCTCCCTCGCTAAGAGGGAGTGTTGATGTTTGCAGCTTCCTAAGACATTCTCCAAATCGTACTCCTCTGTGACTGAGTTGAGTTGATCTGTGATGGCACTTATCCGATAAGGGATACGTGGGACACTTATCCGAGAAGGGATAATTGTGTTTGGGCTTATAGCCCAACGTCCCTTGTGGAAAGCACATGAGGACATGTCAAGGGAGTTGACCTTGACATCACACACTATGGGGAGTTGACCCTAGTGTTTCTAGAGGGAGTAGCCTCTAGAAGTCCACATGGGAGTGCCATGTGTGACAAACATTCTCCAAATCCTACTCCTATGTGAATTGAGTTGAGTTGATTTGTGAGGACACTTATTCGAGAAGGGATAAGTGGGACACTTATCTGAGAAGGGATAAGTGTGTTTGGGCTTATAGCCCAACGTCCCTTGTGGAGAGCACATGAGGACATGTCAAGGGAGTTGACCTTGACGTCACACGCTATGGGGAGTTGACCCTAAGTGTTCCTAGAGGTAGTAGCCTCTAGAAGTCCACATGGAAGTGCCATGTGTGACAAACCTTTTGCTACTATGGTGGTTGTGTACCACTAGCGGACACTGTGTGTCTCTGGACAATAGTTGTGTACTACTATGGAAAGATACCTCCCTAGCTAAGAGGGAGTGTTGATGTTTCAGCATCGGACAGACCTTCTCCTAGATTGGGCTGCAGACCAAGGGAGATAGGATACATTTATCATAAAGGTGCACTTGTGGTAAATGGGCCCAGACGTAGTCCTTCCTTGATCATGACAAGGAAGAATATAGACTCGAGGTGCTTGAAGTGTTTTTCACGTGTCAGTTAGCATCAGGCTAACATTCACTCACAAGTGTGTACTTGTGGTGAAAGATCCTGGTGTGGTCTTTGTCTTAGTCATGGTGATTTGACAAGGAATAATAAAGACTCAAAATGCTATATGTTATTACATGCGGACCCAGAGTGAGTCTGATCTTAGAGAGAGTTAATTGGCTCAGAGGGAGAGCCGCAGAAGGAGTTTATCCTCGGTTCAGATGGGAGAGAGACGTCTCCCAAGACTGACAGACAAGTGTCATGAGTCTAGGGTGAAGTTTGTATACTTCAAAGACAAGCTTGGCATGATGCAGAATGTCTCCCTCGTTGAGAGGGAGTGTTGATGTTTGGACAACATTGGGAAGACATTCTCTTAGAATAATAATTAATAATATAATTATTGATTATTAAATATCATATATAATAAATAAATGATAATAATAAATAGTTATTGATTATTCAAGGGACGCATCCTTTCATGGAAGGTCACCATATGTTCCCTATATATGGAACACTCATCATTGTAATAATATATCGATCATATCTCATATGAAGAAAAACAACAATAACAATGTCAAAATGGTGGGCTAAATCACCATATTTTTCATCATATTCAGTTGTGCAGTAAAATAGAGATGTTGCAGTTTTGAATCATACTAAGGATTGACCTATCCAATGCAAACATGCTTTGATTTAGTTCAACATAAACAAAAGGTTTAGATGGTAAGCCTGGGCCCATTCATTTTACCGATGTGTATTTTGCAAAATGTTTTCCAACTCAGCACAAAGAGACACACAAAGTAGATCGAGCGATGGAGAGGGTAAATTAGTTGTAAAGGCTTTTGCCTAGCGCAAACCCACCCATTTAAACTCAGTTATGATATGAGTTTCAATATTTGATAGGCCAACGTTTTATGTGAAATAGGCATATGCATCCCTCAAACCTTGCAACCTTGAAGTGCATATCCGAGCAGGTTTACATGGATTTGTGTTGGTCACTATATTCAATGCACTGTCTAAATTCAAAGTACCATTGCACAAGCAAACCCGAGGAGAGTTGATGGATCACGCTCACAACAACGTGGGTTGTACAGTGCATCTCACTTCTCTTCCTCCAACGATGTGATATCTCACACCGGGTAATCTTTAACCCTTCCTCCTCTAACTCTACAAGAGAATGTTCTCTTAAATTATGGTCAATACCAGTTATATAAGCAGTGATTTCAAATTCAGAGGTTAAGGTCAATACCAGTTATATAAGCAGTGATTTCAAATTCAGAGGTTAATCTTACTCTAGCAACTTTACGTAATGCAGCAATTATTTAATTCCAGGAAAGAACATATGTCGCTATACTATCAGAGTAGTTTCAGAAGCTTGTTCTTCCCAAAAAAAAGATAGCGGTGGGTTACCCAAATTAATTTGGCGATCACAGTTACTTCGGCCATATTTCTCCACGAGTTCCGCTATTTCCTCTTCTGTGAGAGGATCCCCGAGAACTTCTTCGCGATGTTTTCTGAAAGTGTCGGCATTCCGCTTGGCTTGTTGAGGGGCAGCAGCGTACCAGCCGGTCCATTTCCTATCGATTCTGCCAGGGCCAAAGGGCGAAAACTTCTTCTCGCGGAATCCAATGGGGGTTAGGTTTGTATTTGATTCAGAGTAGCTGTACTTGAAATCGAAGGGTAAGGGTGAATGAATGGGGGTTTTATCTTTTCTGTCAAGAGACCAGAGGGGCTGATCATCGGTGTTATCATCGGCTGTTTTCTTGAATTCTTCGTTGGGACTCTTGAGCTGGGAGTTTTTCCGGGGTTTAAGGGTTTTGGGTGGGTTTAAGGGTTTGAATGCGTGATGAGGATCGTGGTCGTGAAAGCTCAAGGCATTGTATGAGAATGTTCTGAGGATGAAGGATTGCAGAGCGATTGTGATGATATGATTGCAGGGGGTGTCGTAAGGATTGATTCGGCGAGAGAGCCCTCTGGCAATGCTGGCCATGCCATTAAGGGTCGAGTGAAACAGAGCTTCGAATGTAGAGAGGCGTTGAAGGGATGAAGCGCCTCGTCAACAGAAGCCACCCCGTATCACATCTTTTAATAAATTGCCTTCACACGGCGGAGAGTCAAATTTTCGAGGGCTAACGACAATTTACAGTATACTCGGTTCAATTTATCACGTTACGTTACTAGGAAGAAAGGATCATGGTATCTTGGGATTAATGTTCAATGGGGTGATAAACTCTCACAACCAATGTAGATAAAGGTGAAAGTATTATGTGGTTAAAAGTCGTTAATTATGTATATAGAGGTATTTATGTGTGAAAATGTAGATAAAGGTGAAAGTACTATGTGGTTAAAAGTTGTTAATTATGTATAGAGAGGTATTTATGTGTGTAAAATAAGGGGAAAAAAAGGAAGAAGAGTTTAAATGGGTGAATGATATCTTTTTATAAACTAGAACTTTCACAAAGATTATTTTTTATGAAGCTATGCAAGTCATAAGAAAGGTTATTGATCTTGATACCGCTAGTTTGGTAGATATTTGTTTTTGTTTGATATTTTTCCCTTTCCTTGGCAACTTCTTTGAGCAGATTAATGGCATGGCCATGGGTTCACTACTTTCCCCCATAGTGGAAAACATCTTCATGGAATACTTTGAAATCAAAACCATCAAGTTGTATCCTATCAAGGCCAAGGTTTAGAAAAGGTATGTCAACGAATACCAATGTGATCTCACTGCATGGAATGGATGAATTTGATAAATTTGTTCATCACTTAAACAACCAATAAGAACACATACAATTCATCACATTGAAGAAAACAGGAGTATCCATTTTCTTGATCTGAGGGTAACCAAGAAGCGAGATGGAACATTAGTCCACCAAGTATTTAGGAAAGCTACCCGCATCAAGAAATATCTTCATGTGGTCTCGCATCACCACTCAGCTCAAAAGTTGGGTGTCATAAGCACTCTTGGTGCCATAGTGCTTAGGATCTCAGATAATGAAAGAGAACCTTTTCTTTGGGTTTTAAGAATGATGGTTATAAGGAAGCATGGGATAGGGAGATGATTCAAAACGTTGGAATAAGACCTCGACATAGGGAACAAGACATAACTTCAAAGGTTGTCCTTCCTTATATCCAAGGCATAGCAAATAAGATTGCCAAAGTCTCCGTCAATTGGGTGTAGCTCAAGTGCTTGTGAGGAAAAGTTGTTACCCTTGCCACTTGGATTCAAATCCCACTTTGTGACATGTTTGTTCTTCATGAGTTGATTGTTGATAAGATATATATTATATATTCATGAGTTGTTGACCTGACCTTGTGTCATGGAGAATCTAGATTTTACCTTGGGTACCATCCTCAAAATGAGGGCAAGTGCCTAGGAGATTTACACTAGGATATATTACTTGGAAAAAAAAATATTCCCAAAGTCCTTGACTAGAAAAACATCATCATTGTTTTCAAATTTTCATACACCATTAGAAGATTAATGAAATCTATGAAAGCCCCAATTGATCCACAACATCATAAAGGTGTATTTGAGATCCCATGCTCCTGTAAAAAATTGTACATTGCGGAGACTAGTTAATCTTTTCAATTAAGGATTAAGGAGCATGATGTTGATATCCGACTTGACCACTTCCATACCTCTTCTCTCATCAAGCACTCCCACGATACTAAACACCATTTGTGTCTCCAAAATACTCATGTACTTGCAAAAATTGATAACTACTCTAAACATACATTTAGAGAATGTTATAACCCTAAATTGCACCCTACATGCTTACCTGGCATCAGGCCATCTCATATCCCTTCTTTGCCAAAGCACTGTTGAACAACTCTTTGAAAATCCTCTTTTATAAAGGCCCGCGCGCCCTACTCCATTATTGCACGCGTGTACACACTAGCTGACCCAAAACAGCCCGCGTGGACCGACAAAAGCACGAAAAAATGAAAGTTGCCGACGGAACACAAAAGCTATGGGTGAGTTAACTGAAATTCCTGGCCATGCATGGTCGAGGGTTCGTCCAAATACCTAGCTCCTTCTAGCCTATAAAAGAAGGGGTAGGGGTCTCATTTGGAGAAAGGAAAAATATAGCAAAGAAACTCTGCCCATTTGTGTATTCCCATTGTCCCAACCCTTTAGCCTTTCCTGATGCCAAAGGAGATACAAAGCAAAGTAGTTGGAGGACAGTAGAAGAGGAGCCCAGGATCAGGTTCGCGGAGCGGTGGTCGGTCTCAACTTTTGTAAGTTGACTCATTCAAAGTAATAAAGAAAATGCTTTTCCAGTCCCAATTCATGAACTTTTTATAGTTTGATTAGTATATGTTTGGATTTCTAACCCATTAGTATATAAGTAGGATGCATGCGTAGTTGTTGCTTGTCTTGTATGCAGGTCAGCTTTGGAAGGAGTATTGCGAACAAGTAATCAAGTACAACGGAGGATCGACATCAAACGTCGGGATCGAGGTAGGTTGATCTTTCCATGCATTTACTAAGAAAGGGGGATTTAAATCTAGGGATGAAGGTAGAAAGTAGTTTTTCTTCGGTCATATATGCATGCAAAGTCTAAACCCTATTTGCTAGTCCGTAGGGAGATTTCCCTCACAACAGAGAAGCCATCGAGATTCTTAAGCATCCTCATAATTTGAACGAGGATGGTGGATGGGAGATAAACAATAACTAGATCATGTTACTCTAACGAAGAAGAATACTTTAGTTTAATAATAATAATAATACAAATAACTATTATAATGATAATAATACAATATACAATAAGAATAAGAACAATAACAAACAAATAACAATAATACTTACAATGGAATAAAACTATTGTATTTCCAACAACATAGTTCCATCGCGACATAAATAATGTTAATAGCAAATGATTAGCAATTCTTTGTCTCAACTTTTTATGTCGTGATGAAGGACCAAGTTTTAGGTTTGAAACGTTAACTAAATACTCTTTGATGTAGGTTATTGTGAAGATTTAATCGATAGGCTATGTAATGTTTATAATTAGTTGTCTAATTGTGGACATATTCTCAATGTAGCTTGCAGTTACGGCTTGTTTTGTGATTTGGTTTGATTTTCTTTGTATTTCTACTTTGATTCTATTTAAGAATCTACAAAATAACACATCTTAGAGTTTTAAGTTTCAAAACTACTTTACTGGATTTTAAAATAAGGTAATGCATTCTTATATCAATTGCATTTTTTTATTATGGGGTGTAAGTCTATGGATTGATAACTTAGTGGGATAGCTCAAGTGGTTGAGTTCCTTGAGCTACATGCAAAATATTTCGGGAATGATTATTTATTTTATGTGTGTGTGTGTGTCTGTGTGCACGCGCATGCGTGCGTGCGTGTGTGTGTGTGTGTGTGTGTGTGTGTGTGTGTGTGTGTGTGTGTGTGTGTGTGTACATACATACATACATATATGCACAACAAGGCCACAAGTATGGAGATAAATGCATGAAATTCAACAATAACTTGTCCCAAGATTCATCCTTTTCAAGAACAATCCATTAGAACATTACTCCCTTTTAAGGACCATCTTTCTTAGAAAGGTATGAACTATCTTGGGTTTGAATTGAAGGAAAATGGCTATATACTGGATATGGATTTATAAAAAGAATTGAAAGAGTCTCTCTTCCTAATGCAACAAATGTTTGTCCTTGGGAGAAAAACTAACCTTAGTAAAGTCAATCCAAAAGGCCACCCTTGTCTATTAGCATGCGATAGCTTACATCCCTAAAGGAAACTCAAACAAGATAATAAATAAATGTTTCAGTTTTATTTGGACAAGGAAGAAAGAGAAGGAAGGGACCGCTTTAGTAACATTGACCAATTTAGCTAATCAAGAATCTTTAAGGGGGTGGAGCTTAAAAATATATATTTTTGTTTGGGAAAGCATTGGCAACAAAAGTTGTAGATCATGACTTAAGGTTTATGGTAATGGGTATTAACGATAAAATATATAGAGCCTATATATATGAAAGAATGGATTCAAAACCCTAACAAAAATGTAGCCAATGGGTCATGAATGTGGAAAGCTTTAGTTAGTGGCTTTTTGATAGTGGGCAATTTTCTAGCATGGAGAATAGGAAATGGGACCAAAGTCAAATTAGGGGTGGACCCTTGGATTGGAAGGAAAGGAGTATTTAGATTATCAAGTGAGCTTATACTAGTTATGAGGTAGCAAGGGATCTCCTTTTTTTGCATATATCAAATCTCCAAACTATCATAGTATGTGGCAATGAAACTAGAAAACCAAGAGGGACTTAAATTTGGAAGGATATTAGCAAATGAATGGGCAATCTTCACACGGGCATTGAAGGTGTCCTCCATAAAAATTGAAGAAGAACCAAACTCCCTAGTATGGTTTTCCAACCCTATAGGAAGGCAATACATAGTCAAGTGAGGTTATGCAACGTTTTTCCCTAGGGTAGAAGAAGAAGATTCCAAGTGGTGGTGGAAGGAAGTGCAGAGGCTAAACCACTTATAAAAACTAGAATCTTTTCATTGTTGGCTTTAGCAAACATAGATATAACATGGGGAAATCTACAAAAAAGAACTTGGAAAGGCCCAAGCATTTGTATGCTTTTCAAAGAACATGGAGAGGACATCAAACATATCTTCACCACTTGTTATTTTACAAAATCTATGTTGAATGCGGTGAGGACTCTAACTAGTGGTAAAGCATAAAAGGGAAATAGTTTAGAGGCAACTTTTGAAAGGTGGATAGACAAAAAAAACAAGTTAAAGATAATACATCCTTACTAATGATGGTTACATGGGAAACCTTCAATGACCTAATAATGTATCCTTTGCATGTTCTAATCAAAACAAGACATGCTTATTCATAAATCAAACAACCAACTAAACTTAGGAAGTAGAGGCAAATAGAAGCGAGTTTTAATAAATCAATGCCACAGGGAATTTTTTATGGACCAATTGAGGAAAAGTGTGGCTTTAGGGGAGTGGGAGGCCTTATTCACCTCAATGAAAAGCATTGGCTCACTTTCTCATGTAGTTTAGGAAGAGGAACCAATGATAGGGCATAATTGAAAGCATTCATCATTTTCGTGGCACTTGAAACTAAGTTAAACATCAAAGATATCAAGATCTACAATTATTTAAGAAAAAGGTGATTGGTTGGTTGAACAGGGAAGTGCTCAACATCAAGATTTACCTACATGAGCCAATTAATCAAGGTAAACAAATGCAACAGGGATTCATCAACAATTACTCCAAGCCTATTCTCAAGGAAAATGATGTAGAAGTAGATGCATTGTCAAAGAGGAAAGTTGACCTCTAAGCAGGGTTACTTGAGGTAATTGAATTTGTGGAAGATGAGTGATCCAGGTGGATATTGGTGGCCACCCACCTGTTCCAACTGGCTCCTCTTGTCAGTTTTTAGTGTAGCACATTCTTTTGTACTTCTTTGTAATTGTGGGTTCTACACTTCCAGGGTTGTCTGAAGCCATACACATCTTCCAGGTGGATATTGGTGGCCTCCCACCTAATCCAACTGGCTTATTTTGTATGTTTTCATGTCAACACATCTTATTGTACTTCCAGGTTCGTTTTGGGGCCCTAAACAATGTTTTTTTGTCTTGCCACAGTCAAATTGTAGACGAAGTTAGAGTTTGACGGTGTAGTGCGTAGTTCTCGAAAAGACCTTTCCAACGGGCTATCACGCGCCTAAAACGAAGATCGTATGCAAAAGTTACGACCCAAAGAAGTTAATGTACTAACTTACCCAAACGGGGCCCACATGACTTTTGGCATTTCATCTCCCAGGGTTAGGTTTTTGGATGTCTAGGGTTTTGGAATTCCTACTTATCATAAAAATGCCTTAAGAGCCTCATTGTAATCATCTTCTTGCGAATGAGCGTAGTAGTCACATCTCTTCTCAGAGATAAATCTACCACCATTCTAGTGAGTCTTGCACTATGTATTTTTACATTCTCTTTACAATTCTTTCAGTAATAGAAATCAAGTATTGTTGTATTTCTCTGTTTCTGGCAATTTTCATGAGTTTCATTGTAATTTCTCTGCTTTCATTTCGTTCCGAACATAATCCAGATCAATGAGGAAATTTATCTTCCCCCGAACAATGTTCATCTAGAGATAGCTTGTTTTATAACATACCCCACCTCCAGTTCAGGAACATTACGAGTGGAATACACATTAAAAATTAAGATTTTCTACTCAATTAATTTCACGTAGCTTACTAGCTACAAATCACACACATATTTAACTATTTCATTGATACCTTATTCTAAATGCATCTAACAGCATAAAGAAACCATGAATGCAATTGTTCAAGCAACAACAAAATACCCAGCGTTCATCTAAACCATTTACACAACAGAATTAAACACAATAACACAATAAAACACTTATTTGTTAATAGTTAACCAATTGGCTGCATATGAAGGATGAACCTCCCAGCCATATGCATTGTTTATCATTTCTTTCAACAGTAGGCCACTCCCGAGCCGAGGATATGAGTGTTACACATCAACATTACTCGCTTTGATAAGTGTCGCAAGTGTCGCATGTTGCTCACAAGTGTCGCAAGTGTCTCATGTTGCTCACAAGTGTCGCAAGTGTCAAGCAAAGCATACTACCATGATGATGACACTAAGGAGACACTTAAAATGCCTCAAACACTTGATTTGAAGGAAGAGGAATGGCTAGCTGAAGTTAAGGACCTCTTGCCACCTGAAAGAAGCATTCAATCTAAGATTTTAGGGGAGAGCGCTCCCCTATATCACTCCTAGGAGCGATGGCACTCCCCTATAAGGTGCTAGGGAGCGTTATAGCACCAAACAGCCCTTCTGAGGGAGCGCTATGGATTTTTAGAGCGTTGGCGCCCCCCTAAAGCCTATCAGGGAGAGCTATAGCACTCTGATGCCCTTTTTGAGGGAGCGTTGTCTAATCTGGGCAGCAGTTTACCTGTTGAGGAGAATAAGGGGAAGATCTTTCAATCTTGGAAGGCAGTTGCGTTCGAATTCCTGGTTCAGCCATGATCTTAGAAGAAGATCCCTGATTTCAGGAGGGAAGTTCTCAACTTACCCTAAAGATACCTCAAGAGGTTAGGCCTCTCTGAACCTATATAAGCAGGCTCTATCATGATGGAAAGGGGGGAGAATTGGAAGCATGAAACCTATGATCTCATAGGAAACATACAGTGAACTGGAGGAAAGTAATCAGTAAAGTTGTTGTCGTCCGGATCGTGGATCTTTTGAGCAAGGGTTAGACAAAGGGGACTTGACGAAGCTGTCGCATTTGCATCTACGGTTGTAAGTTACTTCTGTCATCTTTCTCATTAATATGACACGCTTGACCTGTTTCTTTCTAGTTTGTGTTTAATCTCACATGAACTTTTCTCTGATAGATAGATCTATTTCAAGCTAATATCAATAGAGTAGAAAGTGGTTGTACTATTGTTTGTCTACAAGGCTCATCGAGGAGTGAAAGATTGGAGCTCAACTCAGAGCGTGCAAGGATAAACGCCGATAAAAGGTACTTCTTTTCTCCTTCCTCCTCATACATTAGTTTGTATAGATCTGAAAGGAAGTCAGTGTCCACGTTAAGCATCTTCTGTCTTAAGAGTTAAGAGTCTAGCTCTCAAGAGGAGATCTACCTATCCGCAGGGATATTTTCCTTCAACAGACACTGGCGACTCCGCTAGGGAGAATCGAATCGAAACTTTTGGTTTTGATTTTTCCTCATAGACCTTGTCTTACCCTTTGATTGTTTTCAGACCTAGTTCACCCGTTTGATTGATTTCATGAGCTGATTGACTCCTTACCCCATCACACTCAGCTTGGTTGCCAAAATTCGACTAAAATTTTGGATTTTTAGACATTTTCATGAGCTTTTTGAACCTGGCGCCCCTGTGGCTGTGTTAACAGAGCGCCAGCGCTCCCTGGGTATGTTAGACAAAGAGCTATAATGCTTGGTGCCCCTTACACCAGAGCGCCAGCCGTCTTTTGGCAAAAAACCTTTTCAGAATTGCTTTTTCAGGGTCTAGTCTCTTTGTTTCACTTGCTGAGCCTCTCTGTGAGTCAATGCTTCTTCCCACTCAACTTTGACATCCTTCTTTCTGAGGAACAAATACCTTACTGTTTAGATTTTGTAGCCTTCTTCATTATTTTTGAGTTTTTTTGCTGTTGGGAGTTTGAAACCAATGCACTGTTTTTCTCTCCTTTTGACTGAGCGAGAAACTCTGGTGAAGGACATCAGAAGTATACGAATCTCTTCATTTGGCTTTTGTTAAGGTCATTGTTCTTCAATCTCTCTTTTGTGTGAAATTCTTGGTTTTCTTTGTTTTCTTTTTTTGTTTCTTGTTTTCGACCACAACAAGAGGGTGTATTGTTTGTACGCAACCTGCTTATGCTTGTCTGAGTTTCCTTGATCCAAAAGGTTAATTAGCAGGAGAAGTGTTGTTTTGAATTAATCATTATTCGCACACAAACAATAAAGAGACATCTTCATGATTGATTTGCATATTAGAAGACATTTCCAAAAGTTTTAGCACCACATTGGATTTGATTGAAAAAAAATTGTTTGAGGACATTCCTTATTAGTGCTTGTTAGTGAAAATAACTCTCTCTCTCTCCCTTAAATAGATATTCATCGAAAAGAAATGACTGCTTATCATTTTTGATGCATTCTTTGGGGATTGAGTCATCATTCCATCCGTTTCACTTCCATGCACCCCTTCTGAGTAAATGAACGCTAATTAAAAACTATCTAGAACATTTTATTTTCTAGGATCCTCCACCAATAGTAGACTAGGATTAGTACTTTGGATTAGGCTGTGAGCGTAACTCTCCAAAGTTTCCAAAACAAACATTAGCATCCTGAGCTAGGGAGAGTCAAATCCAATTGTCGTATAAGTTTGCTTGGGATCCCCCTCTCACACAGGGGTTATGCACGAGGTCGCACTCGGGAAAGCTACGGAGATTATCCCTCTGTGGTTTGACTGATTGTAGTAGTCAGATCGTATTATGGGGATTGCTTAAAGGTATACCCACAATGTTGAGTGGAAGCCTTTCAAGTTGATTTCGGGCTAGATACCCTGCCCATACGTTCGGACTGGATTGTCGACTGTACCCGCCCAGGGGCTGACTGCGAATTGGTAACCTTAGTGGCCATAATCTTTAGGGTCGTACACAAGTTGACAGTGAAGGGAAGTCTCACTGTACCTGGAGCAGACATTGGTCAAACTCACTCGGGCTCCTTGGAGGGTAAATCCACAATTACTACGTGGAAGCTTGCACCAAGGTGAAAGTCCGTTAAGCAGGTCGCCATTGTAACTGTTCCACCATATCCCCGCCCCTTCTTGACTTGATCATGCGACGTTGGATTTCATCACCAACTAGTACGATCATCGAGAGAAGGTTTTGTTTGCTTGGTTGCGATTCCTAGATTCTATTAGCGTATGTTGCTTCTTTTCGATAGTTGGCCATAGATTTTTTCCGCCGACTCTTTTTTGCCAACATTGACCCTCCACGCCGTTCACGAAGGCTACAGGGACTTTCTCCATAAAATATGGAAGAGAATACCCCTTTACCTCCTCATTCTATGGAGGAATCTCCTCAACATAGCGAGGTTCACGACACTATAACCTCCCAAGAAGAAGTTCCCACTTCTTTAGAGAATTTTCGAATTGTTTCAAAGTCTCCAAAGGCTTTCCGCATTCCGGAGGGATATGAGAGACGTGTTCTCCAACTCAATTCAGCAGGTGAATTCGTTATCATCAATCCTTCTGATGTTTCGACTGGGTCTCATTCAAACCCTCCAGTCGACGACCCCTTTTGGACCGCAGACATTGTTCGAAGTCCACCGCGCATGGTGCGGGATATTTACGGAACAGGAATAGGTGCCGACGCGCCTATCACCTACACCGTACCCTTAAACCATTTTACCGGTACTACCATTTTTTCAGCCACACTGTTCGTTGGTCCGAACACATCGTCCGTTGGCCCAAGGTCCACTTTTTCTCTCCAAACGACCCATTCTACGATGGTCCCTCACGTGCCGACTATTCCCGTCGGTAATGCAGTGGTTAGCCAAGCTGCAATTGGCACACCAATAACACCCAGACCTTCATCATCACTCCCTTTTGGGTATAGAGTACTGAATTCTTCCGCTGTCACTACTACCCAAGTTATGCCGGGAAGTTCTATACCCATACAACAACCCGGAGGGACCGATCTTGGTGGCTTTAATCCATTAAGCAACGTCGGTCAGTCGTTTACATCTGGTTCCCAAATTCCGGGAACTCCACCTCAAGCTGGGGGGCATCCTCCCACCAGAGGACAACTTCCATTTGGAGGGCACCCTCATGCTGGGGGGCAGCCTCAATCCGAAGCCTACCATCAACCGTATGGACAAAATGTGTCTACAACACCCAATCCGTGGAATATCCCTTTTCCAGGAAACCCACAATTTTCGGGGGGGACACAATCCTTAAGCTCCACAACAACCTCTTCCCCCTCAAGGGACTCATCTATATCCTCCTTATGGACAAATGCCAAATCCGGCTTATAATCCTCAAAACCCATCCGGTTATCCTCCGCTCGCACATGTTTCTCGAACCACCTCAAATCCTGTGTACCCTGGTCAACACCAACCTTATACAAGAGGGCCCACTGGTTACAATTATCCACCTAACCCAGTGTATGGTCCTACTGGTGTTCCTATGCCACACCAGTATTACCTGCAGGTTAACCGACAACTACCTTTTCTAGTGACTCTGGACCTCCCAGACTTGTCTCGGTTAACAAATGATCCTATCTTTCATTCTTCGGTTTGGCCAGCTATTCCAGCTAAACTTCCTTCTGATATCCCAAAATTCGACGGAAAGTCCAGAGAAGACCCAAACAACCATGTGATGACTTTCCATTTGTGGTGTTCATCTAACTCCATCATGGACGATTCTATACGTTTGCGTCTTTTCCAACGAACGCTTACGGGTTTTGCAGCAAAATGGTATATTGAACTACCACATGCTTCTTTTCACGATTTCAACTCCCTTGCCATGTCCTTCCTCACACACTTCCAACTACCCATTCGATACGAGACGGGTACCGAACTATTGACCTCCCTTCGTCAGACAACCTCTGTACATATCTCTGATCATATTCATGAATGGAGACGACGACGAAGGCTAATCAAAGCGGTCATTCCTGACCAATTATTAGCGGAATGGTTCATTAAATCATTGTTACCCTAGATCGCTCGCGATGTTGCTATGGGTGGTGTAGTCACCGAGGAAGAAGCTATTGCTCGAGCTCAGTACTTAGATTTGGTTTATTCACAATCTGGTACTCTGTACGAGTTGATACCAAATGCTACCCATGCCACTAATGATCCATCCAAACCATCGTCTACCTCGCACGCAGATGGAGTTATGGCTCCATCAAAACCCAATCTGATTCCCAGTCGACTGGAACAACCCAGCGGTCTGCTTCGATGTTTACTCCCAGTTCGACTGCACCCTCTTCTACCTCCCCCCAAACTCAGGTCTCTGAGGAGAATACGGTCCAATCGACCCCTTCACAACAACCTGGGGGCAAGAAGAAAGCAAGAAATAAACCCAAGAAAAACAACAACAATGAACAACCAAAAAATCAACCTCAAACCCCTACTGCCGGAAAACAACCACAACGGAAACCGAAATTCCCATGTCTCATTTGTGATGATGATCACTACACCTGAGACTGTCCACATTGCGATGAGGTGGCCAAGATATTTAAGGGAAATTCACAACCCGCTGTGCTTACTCAGCCTTTTCCATAGTAGCAATCTTTGGTTGCCCAAACCCCCACTCCAGGGGGCAGTTCCAACCAATCCCATGATGAGGCCTCGACAAGTGCCCACATTTACATGTTTAACGGGATTAATCTGACCACTCACACTACAACATATGACACACCGATTAAACCTAATAAGCCGAAGACTACTAACGGTTCCTCACCGAACCCATTACCATCTTTCGTTAGTCCTCCGTCTGTTAGCCCTCCGTCCGGGCCACTTCAGATTGAGAAACCTTCATTTGACTCCATCTTACGCCCTCCTAAGAGCACTATCTAGAAATCTACCTTTAATCCTAGTTCACGGGCTGCCCAAAACTACAACATTGTTGAAGATTTGTCTCAAGCACCGTGTGTTATGCCTACTCTAGAAGTTCTACAACACTGTCCCAGTCAACGTAGAACGCTCTTGGCTGCCATCGACGCTTTCGATCCTGAGTCATCTAATAGCCTCATGTTTAATCTAGATGATCATCAGCCTCGACTCTCCCACCAACTAGCTTTTCAGATTGATGTTGTTGTTCACAATCAACAAATCCACCGAACTATCTTGGATGAGGGAGCCTCTACTTGTGTCATGTTTTTAGCTTGTTGGAAAGGCTTAAAATCACCTGCCCTTAACAAATCCCCTACGATGTTACGCGCTTTTGATGGGCGAGGTTTTCATCCTCACAGACTTTTGCAATCCTTAGCTGTTCAGTTGGGCGACAAAACTGTTACTGTTGATGTCGAGGTGGTTGACGCCCCCCTCGATTACAACCTACTACTTGGAAGAAGTTGGTTCTACGCTATGACTGTTGTCGCCTTGTCGGTGTTTCGATGTGTACAATTCCCCCATCAAGGCAAAATTGTCACTATCGATCAACTAGATTTACTTACACCCGACGCTCGTGCCCCTGTCACCAACAACATTCCTTTTTTGGGAGACCACCCAGTCACGTATGAAAGCATTGGTGTTGGCTTGTTAAAAGATTCTAGCCTTATGGGTACTTTCCCTACACCACTTCCACCCACCACACATCATATTGCCACCATCAATATGATTTCGACTATGCCTTATCAATCTTTGGAATCATCTGACCCTTGGATTGTACCTAGTCCTATGGAATTCGATGTGCTAGGTGACACCATGCCACTTAGCCCAGCCGAGGCCACATACATGGCTATTCAATTTGCCTCTCCCTCCCTGGACAACCCCCATCTATTGGCACCCGATGCCTACTCGATGCCGTCGTGATTGGATTCCCTATCGTCCGTAATCGACTACATTTCCCAAATTTTCCCTTCCGACGAATCTATCATGGAGATGCTTAGTATTGACGATGTACCTTGGGATGATAACCATCATCGATCCTCTTTTCTTTCGCCTCTGGAAGAAATTCACAAAGACATACACTCTGTCTTCCCTCCTGATGTTACCGATTCTCCACAATCTCCCATCCTCACACAAGATACTCTTTCTGAGGGGAATATGGGTAATATCTCTACTACGATCGTTATTGATATTTCGATCAAAGAAGGCGTTGTGGAAAACATTAACCTTGGTGCTAATTGCACACCTGAAGAAGTGGTATCTTACACCGCTCTGTTTAAAGAATTTCGCGATGTCTTCGCTTGGAGCTACGAGGAAATGCTAGGGATCGACCCTT
Organism: Picea mariana; assembly: GCA_032191745.1. NCBI lineage: Eukaryota > Viridiplantae > Streptophyta > Pinopsida > Pinales > Pinaceae > Picea > Picea mariana. The sequence continues at coordinate 294,989 of JASDQU010738547.1, read as the reverse complement.
CAATCGTCGTGCACGAAATCAAGACTTACCCTGGTGCCAAACCTGTTCGACAGAAACTTCACCCGGTTCATCCCAAGAAAATCGCAGCCATAAAGGCAGAAGTTGAGAAACTTTTAAAATCTGGCTTTATCTATCCTGTCCCCTTGACAGAATGGGTCTCCAACATTGTTCCAGTTGCCAAAAAACAAGGGACCATCTGTGTCTGTGTTGAATATCGGGATCTCAATAAGGCTTGTCCAAAGGACAACTATTCTATGCCCTTCATCGACCAGATCATTGATAATTTCACTGGGAGCGTAATCTTCTCTTTCATGGATGGTTTCTCCGGGTATAACCAGATTGAAATTTTACCTGTTGATCAACATAAGACAGCCTTTATCTGCCCATGGGGAACTTTCGCCTATCGAAAGCTACCTTTTGGTCTCAAAAATGCTGGTGCTACTTTCCAGTGGTCCATGTCGTACGCTTTCCACGATATCAAGCATATTGCAGAACCTTACCTTGACGACTTACCTGCCCACTCATCCAATCGATCAGATCACGTTGATCACTTACGGGTTGTTTTTCTTCGATGTCGGTTTTACCGTATCCGCTTGAACCCGCATAAGTGTATTTTTGTTGTTGAATCCAGCCGACTCCTCAGTTTTGTTGTCTCTAAAGACGGGATTCAGGTGGATCCCTTAAAGATTAAGGCTATTCTGGCCTTACCCCCACCTACTAGTTTGACCCAACTCCAAAGTTTACAAGGAAAAGCAAACTTCCTTCGCCGTTTCATTTGTAACTACACTGAGATAACTAAAGGATTCATGCGATTGTTGCAGAAAAACACCCCTTTCATCTGGGACGACATCGCTCAACGATCGTTTGACGCTCTCAAGCATGCCTTGACCCACACACCTTTGTTGCACCCTCCAAAGTATACAAAGGACTACATCCTTTACTTAGCTGCCTCCACTTCCATTATTGCAATGGTGTTAGTTCAAGAGGACCCCAACGGTGAGGAACATGTGATCTATTACCTGAGCAAGAGTCTATCTGGACCCGAACTCCGATATTCACATGTAGAGAAACTGGCTCTGGCAGCCGTCATCGCTGTCCAGAGATTTCGCCATTACATCCTACTACGCACCACCACGGTGATTGCGGACTCAAACCCCATGTATCATGTCTTGACACGTCAAGTACTCGGGGGCAAATACTCTAAATGGATCGTCATCCTTCAGGAATTCGATCTTGAATTTGCAAAGTCCAAAGCCAAAAAATCCTTGGTGTTTGCGGAACTTATCTGCGATCTCCCCCATGCTGATGAAGATATCGAACCTAGAGATTCTCTCCCTGACGAAACTCTTTTCCTCATCAGCACCTATGATCCTTGGTACGGAGACATCCTCCTTTACCTCCAAACCCAACGCTTTCAGCCTAACACTTCCCGTGAAGAGCGTCGATGTATTCGCCACCATTCTCGTCGTTATCTTATCGTCGACGACACCTTGTATCGCCGTGGTATTGACACTATCCTTTGACGATGTTTGATTCATCCAGAGGCTGAACGCGTTCTGAATGACTGTCACCTTGGAGCCTGTGGCGGTCACCTTTCTGGGATGGCCACAGCCCAAAAAATTCTACGTGCCGACTATTTTTTGCCCTCAATTTTCAAAAATTGTATTGAGGCAGTCAAAATATGCCCACCCTGCCAAGTTTTTGATAACAAGGCACACACCCACCCTACTACGCTGCACCCCGTTATCGCCATCGGCCCCTTTGCCAAGTGGGGTATCGATTTCATGCAATGTAAGCCTACCTCAGTCGGGGGGCACGATTATATAATCGTCGTCGTCGACTACTTTACCAAATGGGTTGAGGCTATGCCTACCTTTCTGAACGATGGTCGTACCGCAACTCTTTTGTTTTTAACCACATCATAACTCGTTTTGGTGTACCACGTGACATTGTCACTGATCATGGTTCACACTTTAAGAACTAGATGATGAGCGAATTGCATGCCAAGTTGGGTTTTCGCCATGAAAACTCATCCCCATACTATCCTCCGGCCAACTGACAAGTTGAATCCATCAACAAGGTCCTCAAAACCATGATTCAACGCATGGTAGGGGCAAATAAGACATCCTGGCATCTACAACTTTTCTCCGCTCTCTGGGCTTACCGTACTTCCGTGAAAACCGCAACTGGGTTCACTCCTTTCCAGTCAGTGTATGGCATCGAAGCCGTTTTACCAATCGAGTGTGAGATTCCATCTCTGAAACTTAAAGTAGAACTCCTACCCCATACTTCTGCCAAAGAAGAATGTTTCTTATATTTGACCAAACTGGACGAAACACGTCGCGATGCCGCTNCAAGGTCCTCAAAACCATGATTCAACGCATGGTAGGGGCAAATAAGACATCCTGGCATCTACAACTTTTCTCCGCTCTCTGGGCTTACCGTACTTCCGTGAAAACCGCAACTGGGTTCACTCCTTTCCAGTCAGTGTATGGCATCGAAGCCGTTTTACCAATCAAGTGTGAGATTCCATCTCTGAAACTTAAAGTAGAACTCCTACCCCATACTTCTGCCAAAGAAGAATGTTTCTTATATTTGACCAAACTGGACGAAACACGTCGCGATGCCGCTCTCATTAACGAGGCACATCAGAAACGGATAAAAAATCAATACGACAAATCCGTCCATCCTCGGACTTTTGCAGAAGGAGACTTAGTCCTCGTCTATGACCAAGCTCATGACAAACTAGGGACAGGTAAGTTAGAACCTCTGTGGCATGGCCCTTACATTGTGAAACATGTTCTGCACAGAGGCACCTACAAGTTAGTCGATTATGATGGAGTTTCCCTAGGAGAGCCCCGAAACGGGATTTACCTTAAAAAGTACTATGCCTAGATCACCTAGCATGTGTACTTTGTTCATTATTGTATTCTAGTTTGGTGTGTCTGTTTCTTTCGCGTGGTCGAGTCTTTACCTTTGCCATTCATAATTGTGCCTTGTGTTTTCATGCGCAGACGACGTCTTCCTTTCCTATCTTTGTCGGGTTTGCGGATGGCGCTAGTCGACACACCCGGAACATTGCTTCAGCAACATGGGTCATTTACCAATTTGACGAGGTGGTGAGTTCATGAGGTATTTGCTTTGGACCAGCGACTAATAACATGGCAGAATATCATGCTGTCATCGGACTTTTGACCCAAGCCTCCTCCCTAGGTATCTCTTGTATCATTGTTAACCTAGACTCCCAACTCGTGGTCTATCAACTCAATCGTATCTACGCTATTCTTAATCCTATCCTGCTACGTCTCCACCTACAAGTTTGTCGTCTTGAACGAATGTTTGATTACATCGAATACAAACATATTCCAAGAGAACTCAACAATGTTTCAGATTCGTTAGCTAATTACATCATGGATCGGTATCTTTCCCATAGATAAGGTTTCATGAAGGAAAACAAATTGTACATCACATGTAAATTAAAACACATCACATTAAAGGCATCACCATGTACAAATCATTTGGCACTGTAAAAACTCGAAACTGTATATATATACATAGCGTGACTGAAAATGTTTTGATTACATCAAAAAAGTATTTGGAAGAGCAAAATTTTGGGTCTTTACATCCATACAACATCGTCTGACAAGTCATACAAAATATACAATCACCAGAGAGACTCTAATCTCTCTGCACTGCATTGTGCTCAGAGTAACATATCACTACGCGCACTACACGTCTCAGTAGAGAATTAACATTCTCTGGCACCCCCACAGTGTGCCTCTGTAGATGCAAAGGCACTTCTCTCTTTCGTAGAGGAGGAATGCCCATCGTGAGGCCTTAAAGGTTTCTTTCAACCTCCCGGAGACCTATCACTGGTGCCCCTGGATCTACTGCAACCTGAGCACCACCGCGACGTCCTAGTATTGGTATCTCAGCCGAGCGCACTGCTCCCTTATCTGCATGTTAAAAAACAATACATCCATTAAAAACTCTTCCACGTACCCAAAAAAATATATATACATTAAAAACTTAAAACAAAAAACTAGACGAGGTGTTACTTAGTCTCTCACCTGACGCATCCCAATCTTCCCCCGCTGGTAGAATCAAATTCATGCTCCCGCGAAAGTCCACATCGGCATATGGGAAGTCTTCTATCCAAAGATATTGGCATCTCAGCCAAGCGAAGAAGTCACCGGTAAAACGAAACTCTGACTCTGCCACTAGTCTCAGAGAAAGACTAGTCCACCGTACCATCCGTGGTTCTTCCACTGGTCGTACCGCCAATACAATCTGAGGCTGCATCTGGGGGATGCGCTCTAAGAAGAATGAGACCAAGAACGAACCATATCCGAACTGTTCCTGCCCCATCCTACACCGCGAAACCTGTTCCTTCACATTCCAAAGAAACCCCGTGCTCCAGTTAAACAATGTTGGCTCCAAACACTGTACGCCATAAGCTACCTGTGATCTCGACGCCAGATGTGCGCTAGTGCTTCCCGTCACACTCATGATGGAAAACAAAATGGACCGAAGGGGTAACTCTTTGATATCCTTGATGGGGATTCTACCCCCCACCAGTCTTGCTCCTGGGACACAATGACGTGCCAGATACACACCCACTTGCTTAGGAAGCGCCCTCTGTCCAGAAAAAGCTATAGGAACCCCTCTTTTCGAGAGGCCAGTCAAGAAATATACATCTTCCAACTCGATGGTTAGAAGCTGTGTTCCGATTCGAAACCCTTGCTCCGCGACATCCCACAAGCTGATTATGTACTCAAGCAGAAGGATTTCTTTCTTCATCTTCTGCAACTTGAAGAATTTCAGAAGGCCACAATCTCTCAACGCGGCCCGCGTACGAGGACTCCGCAAAGCAACTAAATCATCGAGCTCATGCTCCCGTTCCTTCCACTCGATCATGGTCGTTGCCGAAATCACCTACAAACAAAAAAAAAAACAAAGAATTTCATTATTCAACTTTTCGACAATTTCTTAAGCAATTTAAAAACTTGAAATCTATTGCCCATACTATTCAAAAGGGACCACGCCCTCTTTTTATCACTCAATAATCATCACGCCCTCTTTTTACCACTCAACAATCCTCACGCAGCAATAAAACATTTTAAATTAAAATGATTTTCATAATGGCTGAGTGGGCATATTTTTTGAAGTTTCTTATGGATTCTTTAACAAAAACGACCCATCTACTTAAGTATCAAGGCGTTGGCATCTATGCTATCACCCTCTAGAAGCGTTTTTGTAAAAGAATGTCTTTTTCCCATCATTTTCAATAGAGGCTGGTTTGATCTTTCTTGGAGCGACCTAGGGCTTCGTTTTTTAATTTAAATATTACTATGAAAACAAATATTGAACCATGTAATTGAAAGAAGGGGAGATGAAGATCTACCGAGTCCAAACGGTGAGAGAAATGGTCAACTGTAGCTCCGGTATCAAGCAAAACAAGATCCACCTCCAAAGTGAGAATCTCCACTGCTACAAATCCTTATGCAAAATGAAATGGTAAATGAAGATTTTTCTTGTATTACTATTTATAAATTTCCATTTTTTATAAGGTATAGTCATTTGTGGGTTTCTTTAACAATATAATGGCTTCACTAAACCTCTGGATCGCAGTTTTGACACTACGGGTTTCAAAGCAGTTCTGATCGTCTGTTTACCTTGTCACATCCACGAGCATAGTCTTAGTTCATTCTCAAGCTCGAGAATATAAGAATGCTCCGGGTAGACTTTTATCTCTTTTTCGGACCCGTATGGACACACGAAAAAGGAACCCCCTGGAGTCATCTTTAAACTCTTTTTAGACTCTCTAAATATGAAAAGATCGTTGAGTAATCTTGCTTCCTTTCACACTTGTTAAAAGGTTCGAAAGGGCGTCTTTCGAGTGGTATTTTATCTCTTTTTCGGCCTTGTGAGACTAACTGTACGAAAAAGAAACTGAGAGAGTTCTCTTTTAAGTGTTTTTCCAGACTCTATAATCATGAAAAACCTTCGAGTTTTCTGTCTTTGGACTCGCTAAAACGAACATCGACAGGCCCGTACGGGACCGAACCCTTACTTCTTCCAGTTCGTTAAACAAAGGAAGAGAAACTTATCGAAGGTAAGTTATATCGAGCATGTATTACCCTCCTCAAGCTCGTTAAATTAAAAAGAGGTACTCGTCTATCTGGATGGGGGAAAATTTGAAAGAAGCAAGCCAAGCAGTCTCTTGAGAACATTACCAAGTAATTCTTAGAGTCGCCCTTGAACACGACACTTTGTCTTTTGCACGCATTGTAATCCGTTGAACCTCTGCACTGAGCCAATCCTTTGAGTTTCTTTCACTCCTTTGGGTCGCCTGACATAAGTCACAGCATCCACTGCATTATAACGTTTTGGTCCATGTCATGTTTCTGTTGTTGTGCCTCAGTGTTCAAGGGAAGTATCTGCCTCGAGAGTCAGCCATCACAAATATCTTATCTCAATACCCGTGTCAGTCCGTGTTCATTTGATCTGCCGATTACATCTCTATGCCTGTTTCGTGTCGTTGATGGGGGATACATCAAGGCCCTCCTTCGACGAGCGTATTCCCGTCGACTTCAACACATTATCCAGGGACTAGGCTTAGAAACCAATTAGTACTTTGGGACCTGCATGCCTCAATGGCAGGCCTCCTCACGTCCGATAGTGGGTTTACATCACTGGCCTCTGGTCGGATGATTCCACAGATGTTCAACTCCAGCTCATCCATTCACATTCGTTGGAATGTACTAGGGTACCTTGGGAATCATTGACATTAATGGTGATCTCCCTCGCCCTTGTTAATAGTTTACATCATTGACCGGTAATCAAGTGGTTTCTGCCATGTTCGACATCAGGACATCTATTCACATGGTTAGATTCATACTACATCGGGATCAGTAAGAAGACCCTGGGTTGAATGATCACTTTGATATGTACTTTGCCCAGGTTGCGAAAGAGTTTCTCTTGAACAATGACACATATACTGTTGCATAGATCCACTTTGTATTGGTCGTGGCTATGTCTTGTCATCTCGTAGATCCACTGTGTATTCTTCATGGCTACGATCAGTTCAGATCATCAGAGTATAGATCCACATTGTATCCTCGGTGGCTATACCTTTTATCAATACTATTATGGATCCGCAATGTATTTTATGGCGGCCATATCTTGCAAGTCTTGATCACCCAAGCATAGGTATGCCTGCCTTGGGTTTGGAACATGTCATAATATTTGTTGGATGCTTGTGTGCAACTTTTGTCAGGTTCTCTGCGTCTATACCCTTGCTTGAAAGTCTACAAAGCATTTCAGTTATCAGTTCTCATCTTCTAACTTCATACTTTGGGGGGCAATCTGTTACACATCAACATTACTCGCTTTGATAAGTGTCGCAAGTGTCGCATGTTGCTCACAAGTGTCGCAAGTGTCGCATGTTGCTCACAAGTGTTACAAGTGTCAAGAAAAGCATACTGCCATGATGACAACACTAAGGAGTCACTTAAAATGCCTCAAACACTTGATTTGGAGGAAGAGGAATGGCTAACTGAAGTTAAGGACCTCTTGCCACCTGAAAGAAGCATTCAATCTAAGGTTTTAGGGGAGAGCGCTCCCCTATATCACTCCTAGGAGCGCTGGCGCTCCCCTATAAGGTGCTAGGGAGCGTTATAGCACCAAACAACCCTTCTGAGGGAGCGCTATGGATTTTTAGAGCGCTGGCGCCCCCCTAAAGCCTATCAGGGAGCGCTATAGCGCTCTGATGCCCTTTTTGAGGGAGCGCTGTCTAATCTGGGCAGCAGTTGACCTATTGAGGAGAATAAGGGGAAGATATTTCAATCTTGGAAGGCAGTTGCGTTCGAATTCCTAGTTCAGCCATGATCTTAGGAGAAGATCCCTAATTTCAGGAGGGAAGTTCTCAACTTACCCTAAAGATACCTCAAAAGGTTAGGCCTCTCTGAACCTATATAAGCAGGCTCTATCATGATGGAAAGGGGGGAGAATTGGAAGCATGAAACCTATGATCTCATAGGAAACATACAGTGAACTGGAGGAAAGTAATCAGTAAAGTTGTTGTCGTCCGAATCGTGGATCTTTTGAGCAAGGGTTAGACAAAGGGGACTTGATGAAGCTGTGGCATTCGCATCTACGGTTGTAAGTTACTTCTGTCATCGTTCTCATTACTATGATACGCTTGGCCTGTTTCTTTCTAGTTTGTGTTTAATCTCACATGAACTTATCTCTGATAAATAGATCTATTTCAAGCTAATATCAATAGAGTAGGAAGTGGTTGTACTATTGTTTGTCTACAGGGCTCATCGAGGAGCGAAAGATTGGAGCTCAACTCGGAGCGTGCAGGGACAAACGCCGATAAAAGGTACTTCTTTTCTCCTTCCTCCTCATACATTAGTTTGTATAGATCTGAAAGGAAGTCAGTGTCCACGTTAAGCGTCTTCTGTCTTAAGAGTTAAGAGTCTAGCTCTCAAGAGGAGATCTACCTGTCCGCAGGGAGATTTTCCTTCAACAATGAGTCCACAAGGAGATTCAACCCTTCTGGTTGTCCACTCTCCACACACAGTAGCCCCAAAACCCAGGTTCCACTATGTTCCCCATAACCTCTAAAACCCAAGGAATGGGACCCCCCCTTCACTGCACACATTCCCTCGGGCCTTCCCACTTTCCTCCAGGGTTACAATGCATCTAATTGACCAGGAATCCTCCCAGCTCCTCCAGGAGTGCTCACAACAACCTTCACAAGGCTCTTGAGCCATTTCCTTAACAAGAAAATGCTTCACATGCGTACAGCCCGATTTACAGACACATACCTTTTTCTCAGCATAAAACATAGCCAAACAATGGTTTCCTTCAAGCACAACATGGTTGGTGCTCTTCCTAGCACTTGGCTCCTCTCTTGTTGTCCAAAATATTCATGTAAACTTGTCTCTATTATGCATACGCATTTCCCTTCTTCTCCCTTGATTTCTTGACTCTCACTCTTCCCAAGGACGATTGTGCTTCGTCCCATGCTCCCCAATGACTATGGGATGTGACTCCTCACACCCACCCTCTTACATGAGTTCAACGATTGGCTCTAGGAACACTCAACAACAATTATAAGGTTATACACAATGATAATAATTTCAAGAATGGGGGTTGGATTAATACCCATGAATAATTCTGCCTTGGACCCCCTCTCTCTTGTGGAATCATATCCCCCCAATGTTCTTCATCCCTTTCGTATTGCAGCTAGAGATTACTATTTTTATTAATTATTTAAATGCACATAATATACCATTTGGCCTCTCACCACATTAAACCAATATGGGCTCTTCGCCCCAACACAACGACTCACCAACGTAAATCACATTTATACAATTACATTATAATTCATGGGGATTAAAACTAGGGATGTTACATTCCCCTCCCTCTTTTTTTTTCACTGTCCTTAGTGCACAATGCCCTACAAGTGTACATTCAATTTACAATTCTGACTCCCTAACCAATAATCAACATATAGGCTCTCCAACCCAAAATCACACAAGCATTCCAGCCTAAAAAAAATTTACATAGGCACTTTGGCCCAAAATCATAGATACATAAGCACCTGGCCCAAAACATAAGCACTCTGCCCAAAACCATAGATACTTAGGCTCCCTGGCCCAAATTGTGCAAGATAATTTCATAATGCAGTGATTCCAACAAGTAGTATTTCTTTCCTCACGACCTACACCACTTTCCTCTGTCTCCAGTTGTAATATCTTTCATACTTTGTTGATTCCCACAACAATTCCAACCAACAAACTCTTATTCCCCTCGACCTGCATAATCGAGGAAGTGTACCCTCTTCTCTACACCTTGGTCCCTCAAGCTATACCACTTCCTTTCCAAGGCTTCAACACAAGGTTAGGCATGAAGTCTTTGAGTTGTGGCTCCAGAAACTCCAGTTGTGACAAAGGAATCTAGAAATTTCAAATAGTTGCAATTGTGCCTCCTACACAACATATTAGCATAGCTATGATGGAAATAAAATTACACAACCATGACATACAATCTCATGCAATTTCCCATAACAATTAAAACATAATGCAATCAACTTAACACACGCAACAACAACGAAACAGACACACAAAAACATCTAGTCACAAAAACACATAGATTCAAAAACATCATCCAAGCATAACAAGCAACAATGAATAAGGGAAATAACTTAAAATGCATTGAACAACAATTAACCCATATTTCAACATAATTAACATAATGATTACAATCACTTACTCATATGGTTGTTGCTCTATTTCATGAGCGGCCATGGAAATAATTTAGCTCATAGTTATTTTCTTACACACCCTCATGATCCAGGGCACCATGTCATATGCATTCTTGAGCTCCCCCCCCCCTTTCCATCCTCACCCTCCAAGATTAGGCATCCCCTTCACTGCTACATAGTCCCTCACGCGATCCATCATTTGCCAAGGTGTTCTTGTGCAAGGGGAGCGCCAACTCACTACTAGATTTTTCACTGGAAATTTGTAAATTGTGGCAATCATAGGGTTCCAGTGTCGTAGCAGTAGCCTCCTTCCTAATCTTCCTAGATTTAATAGTCATCATCTCATATGTATCACACACATACAATCATCATGAGATATCATCATAGCTATTTTACATATTAATTTCCAAATCGGTTTTACATATAGGAAACTAAGTTTCCCAAGCACAAGATTTCTTCTCAAAACGTTTGGCTCTTGCAACAACAGACATACGTTTTCCTTATGGGCTTACACTACTGCCATATCCAAGACCATTTTTCCTACAATCTCTCACTTTAATTCAACCAAACAAATTGTTAGCATATTATAACAATTTGCAATTATTAATTTCTCAAATATGTTTTATACAAGAAAATATAATTTCCATGCATGACTTTTCTGCTCATTGTGTTTGGTTCTTGCACCTGTAGATATCGGTCTTCCTTATGGGATTACATCATTGCCATATCCAAGAATATTCTACCTGCAATTTCCTCAACTTCCTTGCAACCAAAAAAGATTATTATCACTCATGCACATTTCCAGAGTTCATGAAATGATCTCATAATTGTAATTTACCAACAATTCAATCATCTCCAGCCACTATTCACATTAAAAATGGAACTCAGCCATTATTCATAATACCTAGAATGAAAATATCGTTCATTGTACAGGCATTATCAGTACACCAAGCTTTTCATATTGCAATCAAACTTTACCAATAAATAAAACCGATGTGCCAATAATCATGGCCACATCTACCCAATGCATCTTTGCATTGACTCTGGAATAACATACATCCATGTCATGTATTGCACTATGTGAGTTGGAAGGTATGGCCTACGCCTCAACACATCATCCAAACTCTTCCCCAATTACTTCCTTGATTATTAGGATACCTTCCTCTTCAACCCATACACAACATTAGGAACATCATCCCTTAGTGTTATTTAGTGTCGGCAAAGAGGTTGCAATCCAAACATCAATTATATAGGGGAAAATTTTTATGCACTTGGATGGCACTATATCCTTTCCACATCCAATCTCAACATGGCCTCACACATGGCCATCTCTAACGGCATTCATTGCTACCGCAAGAGTATGTCTCATGTCTTGACTTGGTTATGATCTCATAACCAACATAACATAATATGCAATTAATTATCTCATACATGCATTCAAGCATGACAAAACATGTATATACTCAAGGCCCTATGCCTTTACATCAATCCAAATAAAGAACTTTAACTGAGGGAATTCTTATCTCAATTCCCTTCATCATTATATGGAACATAAGCAACCGACTGCATACTTGATGCTACCTAATCATTTGATATTTTGCAAAAGCTCGCCGACTCCCTTCACCAACTCTCTTGGTCAAAATTCTTACCATCCTCTTTTGTCTTCATATGGATGGCTTTTGTATACAACAACATCATCATCAACATCACTTTCATCCATGCTATAAGATTCTATCCACCATTGGTCTTATTTAATTATCATGACACCATTATTATACTCGTCGATAGGCAGGTATATAGCATTCGATTTGGGTTGACCGGCTATTAGTTCTGGTTGACCAATTTCACCATTTGTATTTTAACCAAAGTTTGTGAAAAAATTATTTTTCAAATTATTTATAATTCATTTTTTCTTGAAATGTTATTAGCTCGTTCATTTGATCTCTTATTATGGGAGTGGTGGCGTAATCTTTGATAACATCACCATGACATTTAAACTATCATTTAATTCCTTTGCCATACTCTGCGAACGGTTTCATCAACAAATATAGTTCTCGCTTCATTAAACCCTTTTACATCATTTTATCTACCAAATTTGTGCAAAACTTTGTCCAGCCCTACAAAACTCTCAGTAACATGCATCCAGACAATAAGCAATCTACATGAACCTACCCTGCATATCTCTGAGTAACATACATCCAGACAATAGGAAATCTACATGAACCTACCCTGCATATCTCTAAGTAACATGCATGCAGACAATAGGCAATCTACATGAACCTAGCTACATGCAGCAGGAAATATACATGAACCTGGCTACATGTAGATGGCCTTCTGCATGGGACTGAACCTCTGGTTCATATTGAAATGCTTATACTCCTTGTGAATTGGTAGTTGAAGATGCAAATAATATTATATCAAACATTTACTTACCTTGCAGATGATAATATGGTCGATGGTGTCCGTCGACTTTTGAAGCTTTCTTGGAAACTTCTATCTTTTGTTTCTTCACATGTGACTCCTCTTCTTCAACTTCAAAATCGGCCTCCACTTTCTGTTCAGCTTCGACTTCGGCCTCCACTTTCTATTAGGCTTCTTCGGTGGCCTACTCCAGCTCTTCTTTGTCTTGCCTCGAGTTAGAGAAAATTCGATGGTGGCCTCCTGCAACTCATCGGCTTGTGAAGCTTTCTTGGAAGCTTCTATCTTCGTATTCTTATTCTTCTTCTGTTTGTTTCACCATGATAAGCGGTGCACGTTCTCATACTTGATCATTTTTTAAAGGATCACCTTCAAGCAAACGAGCATCTGCTGGAACAATATCTCCTGGTTTAATGCTAATAACGTCCCCTGGAACCATAACTCCTGCATCTCGTTCTTGTCATTTCCCATACTGAGAACCTAAACAAAACAAAATTGTACTAATTGGGGTTGTCATGATAATATGTAAGCTACATTTTTCTAGCTTGCAATCTTCCTTCTTTTAGCTAACTTTGTTTGTTAAAGAGGAGAATATGGACCTTTGTTTTAGGAGCTAAACATGCAATGAGAGAAATTGCAGCGTTACCGGAATTGTTCTCCTCTAGAAAGCTGATTATTGAGTTTATAAACAACAGAAAAAATGATTCCAATAAAGTCTTGCCAGTTGGGAGGTTCACCCTGGAATTAATTGATTCTTCCAAAGTGAATAACAAGATTAAACAATTGAACTGACCATAATTTAAGGAAGGTTTGCACAAACTTGTCTAACCTTACCCCTCCATTAACAAGAGAAATAACCATGAGTGTTCTAGCTTCCATGACGCATGACAACGGGTTCCACATAAGACATAGAAACTTCAAGAATTTGTTCTCCTAAAATTGACCAGTATAGCATCAAACATCATTAGTTTTCTTCGAAAAACAAGAAATTTCAAATTTTAACTGAATAGTTCTCACTAGTAGACAGATAATTACACCAAAAGGCCCTTGTCTTTTCCTCTAAACTAAGCGCAAGTGGGATTGGAGATAAATTAGGCAGAAGTAAAGAAGAAGGCAAGCCCACAACCATTGTTTTGTTGTTGACTATTTCGAGCAGTCTATGAAGATCGAGATGAGATGAGCGCGCCACTTGAATAAGGGTGAGCTGCCATGCGTAACGCAATGAATGGTGGAGGTAACAACACCTTCAAAATATAAATGATCTTTTTAATTTTTCAAGAAATTTGATAACAATGTATTGCTAAGGTTTTGAAATTAAATTCGATTAATTTTCTCTTATCTCTATCAATTCTCTCATTCTTCTTGATTTGGGATCTTTCTGTATTGAGTTTGTTGAAAGAAAGAATGGACGACACATTGAGAGAGTTAAAGGAGAAGCTGGTGGACTCGGAAGTTATCGGAACTGTCATAAAAAATTTCTCTCCTCATGTGAAGTTCTATGTAATCTACGACGATAAACGAATCAGCTTAGGTGATGAATTATCACCTGCTAAAGTGCAAAGCAAACTTCTCAATTTTAAAGTCTATTACAATGTTCTTGATCCAGAGCTAGTTGAAATCTTCAAGAACCCCAGATTAGTAGTAGAGGTAAGTTTAATTCCATTTTCGTCAATATATGATTACATATTTATTATTATTTCGTCAAATTGAAGTTCATATTAATACATTTTCATAAATCCATTATGAGGTTATGACAGATCCTTATGATCATGATGGCGAGTATTTGCACTGGTATGTTATAATCCCCCTGAACTCTAATCAAATATCTAAATATTATACATTTGAATCAATTAAATCATTTTATAATAACAATTTAACGATATGTTGTACATGTTAGGTACGTATTTGATTAGCCACCGACATGATCAAGCTATCAAAGTTCTGTGTTTATTTCTTTGACCCTAAATCGATCGATGGAATACGCGCAGAAATGTTAACCATAATGAATGTTTCTTTCTTTGCACTACAATATTAGACTCATCCTTGTGGGAGTTGGTTGCCAACAAACCTTCAAGACCGGGTGCCCACATGATGGTTTTCACAATGTTCAAGGTTGATCAACCTCACCACATAACTCTGCCCAACTCAATAAAATAAGACTAATTATTTTTAATGTTGAATTAGGGTTTTATTTATATTAAAATAATTAGATTTACAATTTTGTGTTCATTAAATTTTCAAACTTATTAAAACTATTTCAAATTAAAACTTCAAAAAATAATGTTTTAATTAAGTCTTCAGAATTTATTAAAAAATGGTTCAAATTAAAGATTTAGAAATGTGTGTCGCTTGAACTCAAAGTTGATAACAATGTGTCAATTAGGTTTAGCCCGAGTGGTTTGTGTTGAGGGGTGTTTCCCCCCCACCTAGGTTCAATTCCCGCAAGTGACATGTTGAGCTCTTAAATGGGCAAGCTATTGAAAAAAACCTTGGCTTTCTACAAAATCTGGTTTACCCCGGGTACCATCCTTGAAATGAGGGGATTCCCTAGACTCTATTCCAAGTAAAACAAACAAATGATAACCATGTGTTTATTATATTCATATATTATGAAGTTTGTGTACAATGCAAGTGCCTAACATTTCCATTCCATCGTGCATCCAACACAAACTTGATAGTTTCCTTCTCCATAATATCAACAATTGTTTAAAAAAAATGGAAATTGTCATCACTTGCCATGCAATTTTTTATTTCCTTGATTGTCTTTCACTTACATCGATTGATTTGATTTTTCTTTCAATTCCTCCAAATTTTTAACAGATATTATGCTATGATAGATAAGCAATGACCAAGGCAGACAAGGGTTGCCTGCAAGCTATCGAAAAAAGCCTCAACTTTCTACAAAATCCAGTTTACCTTGGGTACCATCCTCAAAATGAGGGCATTCCCCAAGCTCTATTCCAAGTAAATTTTTTTTGATAACAATGTGTTTATTATATTCATATATTATGAAGTTTGTGTACAATGCAAGTGCCTGGCATTTCCATTATGTTGTGCATCCAACACAAGCTGGATAGTTTCCTTCTCCATAATATCAACAATTGTTTAAAAAAAATGGAAATTGTCATCACCTGCCATGCAATTTTTTATTTCCTTGATTGTCTTTTACTTACACCGATTGATCTAATTTTTCTTTCGATTCCTCCAAATTTTTAACAGATATTATGCTATGATAGATAAACAATGATCAAGGCAAACAAGGGGTATCTGCTACATTATTAAGGTAAAGGAGGTCTAAATTTCGTGTGATGGTGTATTACAGATTGGGTTATCATATACATAGATTATCGTCTTTGTTTTACAAAGTTTAAGCAAACGTGTTGGGTTGGAATTTGGAAATGGCAGTTAAATATGCTCGTTACTTGTAAATTTTGTGTGAAAACGCAGTAGGGATGATCAGTGCGTGCATGCATGCACATGTTGTGTTTGTATTACAACTGTGAGATTGAAAGCATCAATGATTCTATAATCTACATTTAAAATCCCTTTGATAACCTAGAAATCGACACCCATGCATAAAGTAGCATCCCAAGAAACTAACAACACCATAACCAAGGCTATAGCTTCCTTTGCATTTAATTGTTTTGCAGTGGTGACAAAAAACATGGGGCAACAGCCAGTTAGGAATTTCCAATCAATGTCACGTGTCGTCATTAATGGTTCCAACTTCCAACACAATTGTTACATGTATTACACATTTCAACGTATTTCTGGGTTGTTTATTTATTTTTTGCTTCCAAATGAAAAGGAACATGTGTCGGGTGTTCAATTTATTAGACAATATAATTTGTGAAAAAATTTCCAACACAATTGTTACATGTATTATACATTTCAAGGTATTTCTCAACTATTTACTATTTTTTTGCTTCCAAATGAAAAGGAATGTGTGACGAGTGTTCAATTTATTAGACAAACTATAATTTGGGAAAAAAATTGTACATATGGAGCTTATTGTAGAATCCAATAAAATAAAAACATATAACAATTATTTAGCAATGGAATGCTAAATTATTATAATGTGTCTTTTTCAATTATCTATACTTGCCCCTGAACTCAACTTATGCAGTAAAATTGGACATATATGCTTACCCTGAAATTTAACTTAACTTATGCGGTAGCATCTATATTTCCAAACTATTTCAAAATTATTTCAGCAGGTATAGATGTTATTGCATAGCTTTGTTTCATATATATATCAACATACTACTCTTAGTCTACACTCATGTCATATACCTATCTAGACATGTCCGCATGCACCCATGCACATCAATATGAATCAATCATTTGATCTTTCATGCCTATTTCATGCACATGCATTCTATCCTTATTGTATGCAACATGCATCAATTCTATCATGCACTCCAATGCATATCTATTTCAAATTTAATTAATTATTATTTTTTGTTGTAGATGGTTGTCCCTGAATTTCTGTAGAGCCTCACTGCCATTTTGCTCAATTGTGCACCACTGACCTTTATTTTGAACCTTCCATCCAAGCCCCACTGCCATTTTGCTCAATTGTGCACCACTGAACTTTATTTTGAACCTTCCATACAAGCCCCACTTGGCCATTCTGCATTTCCAACCACTAGATCCACTAGTGTTGCCATCTCAAAACTACTTCCTTTATGCAGAGAATCCTATCCTAACATCTTTTGGATAGACTTATCAATATTCATAGTGTTGTAATATGCACTACTCCAACTGATTATTGACACTCCCCATTCCTTGAGTCGATCGGTCTTGAAATACCATTATCATTGATTGTCATATAAGCATTATGAAATATTATTTTATGTCATATTTCTAATACTCTTTGTCATCCATGACTTTGTTCAAATTTAAATATCTCTCTGCACTTCATTGGGTGATTCACTGTGAAGCATTCTCCTATCCACTTAGAACCAATCTACTCCCAATGGGATGYTATATTCCTTATTGGAACTTCATTGAATAACCTTTATTTTTCTTCTCCTTGAATTYTTTGTACATACACCATGATTCCACCGTGCACTCTGATAATAGAGGCAAATTTCTTCTTATGAGTACTTTAGACAAAATTTGCTAGATCATATCTAATGATTCCTTCTTCATGCATTCCCATACTTGCTCATAGAGATGACTCATCCACTCCATGACTCAAACCCCATCTCATGATATCCTTTTTTCTTCTCTTGCAACAAGCTTTGTAGCGTTCACTACATTTCTACCTCAAGGCTATGGAGTTCTTAACTCTATGTGCATGGTTATGACATTCCTCACATGTTGGATTTGTACCTTATGTGAGAACCTCTTTTGATTCTCCTTTGCAAGCCATTTAGACTTTGTAGTAGCTGAATACTAATATTCTTATGCTCTTCCTTTGACCTTTGTCAACCTTGCACCACCTACTCTACAACCCTGAACTTCCCTTTGCAACTCTTTGATGCTTCAACCAATTGCACAAGCTTGACCTGCTTCCCTATCCAATGGACCTTGGGATTAATCTAGAACAAACCCATACAATGCTCATTTGTGGAATCTTATCCTCTTGCTATAAATCCCTTCACACAACACTCTCTATTGGAGTGCTCCTCTGCCTGTTATAAATGCCCTATTAATAAGCTCAACCACCTTTTTCCCATTATTAGGTTGTTTCACTTCAAGTGTGGCTCTATTATTATGCATAGGCACTATCATGAGTTTCAATATCCTCCCTTACCCAACAATCACCTATGACACTTAGCTCTATTAGCTAGGAATGTTTCTCTAAAAATTGACATTATTTGGAAAAATCCTTACATCAAGTAGTTACCAGGTCCATGGAATCCAATTCCACTTTCTCTTGTAACTTTATGGAGAAACCCAATGCTCCCCTAGATAAATTGGACATTTTGTCCTATGGATTACCTTTCCAACAACCCTACTCATGCTTCAATCTTATTTTCAAACCAAAAGTTATGGCTTCCTAAAATTCTATTCTACTCAATGGTGTTCTTCAAGTTCACCATAAACCTTCCTAATGATTCCTTGAGAATTATTTGGCTCAAAACTAAATTCTAAGTGGATACGTGGATTCTCCTATCCAATAGTTTTCAAATGGATACTTTCTTTCTCAATTCTGAATACTGAGTAGAAAGTTACACGCAATTAAATATTGCAGATTTACCCCTTTTGTACACCTTTCTCCTTGGTGTAAATAATCTCAAACACCAACTTTTTCCACTTACAGAGGTTAATCTATTGGAAACCAAGAAAATTTTTCTATGTGGCACAGATAATTCTGCTAGCACTGAATCCACATCAACTCTCAGATTGTTAAACTAATGCTCCAGTAAAAAACTGCAGAAATCTAGAAATGACAACTTTTCCCCTTTGCTCTTTCTACTGGCTTAGCAATTTTAGCCCTGATCATGCATCCCTACACCAATTCATTTGGGATGTTGACAGAAGGTCAATTGGGTATGTCCATTACTACCTTTTGAATGATTTGTTACAATTTCACCCTTAATCGAGCTCCAAATTGTTAGTTACGACCCGCAAAAGTTTTTGATTATTTTGCATTTTTATCCCTGTATGCTACAGGTGTCTTCTTTCTTTTCCTGCACATTTTTACTTGCCTAGATTCCAAATCTGGCTCCATGGATGCCTTCTATGGTCCACGGGCTTTCCATCGACTACTAGTTGATTTTTATCCAGATAGCAACATCGGGCAGACATTCTCCTAGATTGGTCATGCTAATTTGACCAAGGGAGGATGATACATTCACTCACGGGGCCATGTTGATTTAGCTACTGGTGAATGGCCCAAGCATAGCCTTTCTACTGTTTGTCATGATGATTTGACTAGGAGTGATAGAGACTTGATATGCTCTCACATTTCCTGCTCCAAGATGGAGTGATCTAATTTTATACGACAGGTTTTACTTATTTACAAGTCTAGTTTAATGTTGAAGAGGCAGGCTCAAGAGACCTCTTGTGATGAGGGGCTTCTCGGTGGGTTTACTCAACATTTGAGTCCTATATTAATTAGACGTGCAGGTGAGGAGAAGTTAAATCAACATGGCTCATGGACAACTTTTCTAGCAAGAAGAAATACCAAGAATAAGTACAATTCGGCCCTATAAGTGAAGAAGAAGCATTGAAGAAGCCCCTAGAAGAATTATTGTGGACAAAAGAAGAAGTCGACCGGACAAGTAAAAGTAAGGTGACTTGTTTAGTATAAATAAGGCGCCTTGGTTTTCATTGGATCATCATCACTTCACAACTTCTCTTCTCTCATAAATTGTGTTGTTCAAGAAGAAGTTCATTTTTCAAGAAGGGGAGGCGCAATTTCAGCAAGGAGCATATTTGGCAAGGGTTTTCTATCTTTTGTTGGATGCGTTATCTTGTCCAGGTTATCTTTCTTTCAAGGGCGCACTTATCCAAGTGCCAAGGTTTCTTCATATTGATGATATACTTGTAATCTTGGATTGATTTCTTCCAGAGAAAATTTGTTTGGTTTTCTCCCAAGGTTGGGTTTCCCAGGATAAAATCTTTGTGTCTATTGTGCATGGATACCTTTCTATGATTCTATTGTTTTCGTTGTATGGTTTGTTGGTTGATATTTTCAGTGTGTAATTATTATATGATAACAATGGTATTAAAATTTTATCTGAAATCATAAGGAAGTAATTATTAGATCTAGAAATTATTAAACTTCAACATGGTTTCAGAGCTTTGTTGAAATCTGCCATTGCATAGTAGATCTGAAATTTCTCTGGAAATCGTTGGGCATTTATTGAACAATGTTGGGACTAATTTTTCTTTAGATATACTCGCCTTACCCTAGCTCATCTTTTGGTGCTCTCAGTTTGACATTTGGTCAAGGTTGAAATTTTAGGCTTTCACGCTTGTTGACAATGGTGACCAGTCTCAGAGTAGAAGACATGCTAGATGGTGATACAAATTTCAGATCCTGGAAGACCATGATACTCTTCATCTTGGATGAAAATGAGATTCAAAATTATGTATGAGAAGTTATCTCAGAACCAGAAAGTAATGAAGAGAAAGTGAGGCACAAGAAGAATGAAGTAAAGGCAAAGATGATCTTGATAGATTCCATAAAAGATCATTTGATTTTGCACATTTCTAAGTTGAAGACCACCAAGGAAATGTTTGACGCCTTGTTGGAATTGTTCGAGAGTAAGAACACTAGCATGAAATTAACTTTGAGGAATCAACTCCATTGTATCATGATGACCAAGTCAGATTTAGTTGCCACTTATTTCATGAAGGTCTTCAAGTTGAGAGATCAACTTAATGCCATTGGAGACACCATTGATGATGCATAACTTGTTACCATGACTCTTAATGGATTGCCTTCTTCATGGGAGTCATTTGTTCAAAGCATTTGTGGGCGAGAGAAGCTTCCCAAGTTTGATAGACTGTGGACTAATTGTGTCCAAGAGGAGGACAAAGTATTGTCCAAGTGCAACTTGCAGAGACCCCAGGATGAAGGAACTCAAGCTCTTGCAGCTCATGCATGAAAAGGAAAAGGTAAAAGAAATTTTGGAAAGAAAAATACAGGTGGAGGATCAACTCCAGTTCAAGAACAAAAGAAGAAGGATCTTTCAAAGATCAAGTGCTACAATTGTCACACATTTGGTCACTATGCTTCTCAGTGTCCTCGGAAGAAAAGGAAGGGAAAGTAGCATGCATCAATAACCAATGTTGATGAGCATCCACCACAGACGAAGACAAAGGAATCTAAACTTGATGAGATTGCAGATGAACTTCAGAATGAGTATTTCTTTATCCCCACTCTTACATGCACTATTATAGATAGTTGTGATACCTTGTTGGTAGACATTGGTGCTTCTAGGCACATGACAAGTTACTGAGATTCTCTCAGATATTTAACAAATAAGGACTCAACATTATAGGTGGAACTTGGAGACAATGCCAAGCATGCAATAAAAGGAGTTGGATCAACATCGTTTCAGCTAGAGTCTAGAGATTCTCTACACATGAGAGATGTATTGTTTGCACCAGGATTAAGGAAGAATTTGCTCTGTCTCAACATTGGAGGATAGAGGTTACAATGTTTCATTTGTAGATGGTCAGGTTCTTGTATGGCACAGGAGCTCGAAAATAGAATCAAAAAGAGTGATTGGTATTCGAGAGGGAGGACTATACAAATTATCAAGGTGTCTATCCCATGCATTGGTACATGACAATATCAGTTCGTGTGAGTTATGGGATCGAAGATTTTCTCACCTACATTATAGGGCTTTTCCAACATTAAGGAGAATGGTTACAGGTATTCCAGAACTCCAGGAAAAACATGAGGGTGTTTACAGAGGATGTACACTCGGTAAGAATACCAAGGGACTGTATCCGAGCAGTAATAGTAGATCCAAAGGGATCTTGGATCTATTGCATTCAAATGTATGCAGACCGATGTCAGTATCATTTTTGGGTGGCTTCTTGTATTGCGTGACATTATTTGATGATTTCTCCTGGAAGACTTGGATCTACTTCATTAAGACCAAGGACAAAGTCTTCAACAGGTTCTAGGAGTTCAAGGCTTAGGTAGAGAAATTGACAAGGAAGAAGATCAAGGTTTTCAGGTCAGATAATGGAGGAGAGTATACTTCCAATGAATTCAGTGATTTCAACAAGGAAGTAGGGATCAAGAGGGATTTGACAGTTCCTTGCAACCCTCAGCAAAATGGGGTTGCGGAAAGGAAGAATAGGTCCATTGTAGAGGTCGTCAAGGGAATGATTCATGATCAAAATATACCCATGTTCTTATGGGCAAAGGATTCTATCATACATCCTCACCGGATATTGGGAGATAAGACTCCTAAGGAGGCATTTACAAGAGTGAAGCCAGAGGTCATCCATTTCATTTGGTTGTCCCATATACATCCATGTGCCCAAGGAGAAGAGGACAAAGTTAGAACCTTCTGGAAATAAGGGTACTTTTGTGGGATACAACGAGACTCCGAAGGCCTACATGATCTACATTTCAGGACAACGTCAGATTGAGGTTAGTCGTGATGTTAATTTTGATAAACAAGTAGCCTTCAGGAAGTCTAGAGAGTCTCATATGGAGATTGATAGTGCAGAGCAAGAGGCTCCGAAGGATGGTTGTACAGATCCCTCTAGTCCAGTTGTTCATACTTCAGACTATCAAGAGGAGTCAGTAGAGCCAACAGAGCCAGTGGATCTATCTAGAGATGTTGCAGTAATCGAGAAGAGGCCAGCATGGCTTCGTGACACTTTGCAGGATGCAAAGGGGCATGCAGCTCCCAATGGTACTTACAGAGAGAGAAAATGACTTCAGAGGTTCTCGAGTTATATGACATTGATGAGTCACATCATTGATTATGAACCTTCAAGTTATGAAGAGGTAGCAAGCCAACAGGTTTTGAAAGATGCATGATGGAAGAGTATCAGTCCATCATGAAGAATGATGTGTGGGAGATAGTTTCGAGACCGAAGTCAATGCTGACTTCCAATTGGATCTATAAGATCAAGCATGCAACATATGACATTATCGAGAAGTACAATGCGAGGTTTGTGGTGAAAGGATTCTCTTAGAAAGAGGGAGTAGACTATGAGGAAACTTTTGCTCCAGTCGCTAGGTACACTTCCATTAGGACTATTTTTTCTCTTGCTTCAGTTATGGGTTGGAGATTACATCAGATGGATGTGAAGACCGTGTTCCTCAACGGTGTGATTGAGGAGGATGTGTACATAGAGCAACCTCAGGGATTTGTGCTACATGGGAAGGAGTCTCATGTTTGTAGATTGAAAAAGGCCTTATACAAACTGAAGCAGGCACCCAAGGTATGGTACTCCATGATTGATGGATACTTGATGAGTTTGGGATTCACCAAGAGTGATGCAGATTCCAACTTTTACTACAAATTTGTTGATGATGATCCTATTGTATTGGTGTTGTATGCTGATGATCTTTTACTTATGGGGGAAGAGAGGCTCATTGTCAGGTGCAAGAGGGAGTTGGCCTCTGAGTTCGAGATGGAGTATCTTGGCTTGATGCATTTTTTCTTCGGATTAGAGGTGTGGCAGAGACCAAGTGAGATCTTCCTCGGACAGGGGAAGTACACAGTTGAGATCTTGAGCAGATTCAGTATGATGGACTGCAAGTCCATGGCTACACCTATGATGACAAATTTGAAGAAGCTGAGTGATTCCGCTTCATATTCAAATTTCATAGATCCCACTATGTACAAAACAATTGATTGGATTCTTGATGTACCTCGTTAACACTAGGTCAAATATTTTCTTTGTAGTGAGCACCATGAGCCAGTTTATGGTTGAGTTGAGGAAGTTCCATTGGGTTGCAACAAAGCATGTGTTGAGGTCCCTACGTGGTACAGTTGGATATGGTCTGAGATACACCTCAGGTGGTGAAGTGAGGTTGCAGGGATATACAAATTTTGACTAGGTAAGGAGTGTAGTAGACAGAACGAGCACCTCGAGGTGTTGCTTCAGCTTAGGATCAACAATGATATCTTGGATTAGCAAGAAGTAGACTTATGTAGCACTCAATATAGCAAAGGCATAGTATATCACAACTAGTGTTGCAAGTCACGAAGCAGTATATCTTTGGAAGCTTCTTGCAAGACTATTTGATCAGGAGCTAGAGACGACCTTGATACATTGTGATAATCAAAGTTGTGCCAAGATTTCAAAGAATCCAGTATTTCATGACATGTCGAAGCACGTTGAGATCAAATATCACTTCATCCGAGAGATGGTGTACAAGGAAGCAATGAAGCTACAATACATATCCATAGATGCACAGATAATGGACATTCTCACGAAGCCTCTATCTAGAGGGGAGTTTTTATACTTTAGAGACAAGCTTGGCATGATGCAAAATGTCTCCCTCCTTGAGAGGGAGTGTTGATCTTTCTCCAGTTAGCAACATCAGGTAGACATTATCCAAGATTGGTCATGTTTATTTGACCAAGGGAGGATGATACATTCACTCACGGGGCCATGCTGATTTGGATAGTGGTGAATGGCCCAGGCGTAGCCTCTCTCCTATTTTTCATACTGATTTGAGTAGGAATGATAGAGACTCGAGATGCTCTCACATTGCTTGCTCCAGGATGGAGTGATCTAATTTTATAGGGTAGTTTTGACTTGTTTACAAGTCTAGTCCAATGTTGAAGATGTAGGCTCAATATACCTCTTGTGATAAGGGGCTTCTTGGTGGGTTTACTCAAC
This sequence comes from Picea mariana, assembly GCA_032191745.1. NCBI lineage: Eukaryota > Viridiplantae > Streptophyta > Pinopsida > Pinales > Pinaceae > Picea > Picea mariana. The sequence continues at coordinate 270,010 of JASDQU010738547.1, read as the reverse complement.
ATTAGAGTCCTATATTAATTAGAAGTGCATGTGAGGAAAAGGTAAATCAACATGGCTCATGGACAACTTTTCTAGCAAGAATAAATACCAAGAAGAAGTACAAGTCAGCCCTAGAAGTGAAGAAGAAGCATTGAAGAAACCCCTAGAAAAATTATTGTGGACAAAAGAAGAAGTCGGCCCCACAAGTAAAAGTAAGGTGAATTGTTTAGAATAAATAAGGCGCCTTGGTTTTCATTTGATCATCATCATTTCACAACTTCTCTTCTCTCATAAAGTTCGTTGTTCGAGAAGGGGAGGCACAATTTCAACAAGGAGCATCTTTGGCAAGGGTTTTCTATATTTTGTTGGATGCGCTACTTTGTCTAGGTTATATTTCTTTCAACGACGCACTTATCCAAGTGTTAGGGTTTCTTCATATCGATGATATACTTGTAATCTTGGACTGATTTCTTCTAGAGAAAAGTTGTTGGGTTTTCTGCCAAGGTTGGGTTTCCCAGGAAAAAATCTTTGTGTCTATTGTGCATGGCTAGATTTCTATGATTCTATTGTTTTTGTTGTATTTGTGTAATTATTCTATGATAATAGTGGTATTAAAATTCTGTTTGAAATCATAAAGAAGTAATTATCAAATCTGGAAATTGTTAAAATTCAACACTACTCATGTTCCCCAAATAGACCATGTAATACCCCAAGGTTGAGCCCCTATTGAATTGTAATGATGTTTAATGTATTTTATAGCCCGGTGAGCCAAGTATTTATAAGCTGGGAAACTTATGTATTTTTTAGGCCGAAGAGCCTAGATGTTAAGGCCAATGAGCCTATTTTTGTATATGTAATTATGCAGATCATTAATAAAAAATACATCGTTGCGTGTAGACGAACCACAAATAAAGAGTTATGGGGGACTAAGCTCCACTAGGAAGGGAAAGGGAAGGGGGGATGAAAAGCTAGGAAAAAGGGGCTAAGATTGAGGGCTTAACCCAAGGGAATATTATAATATATTCCTAAAAGACCAAGGTTGGACATAACTTGTTATCCTAAGTTCCTTTGGGGAGAGCAACGAACTCTAAATGGAGAGGAACAAGCTCTTGGAGAGCCAAGTTTCATCCATAACACATGCAAATTTATGTGGGAAATTCCATCGTTGTGGGTGCTCTCTCAACATTTTGACCATTCTTTCCATCCTTCCCATGCACGCACACACCGAGAAGGCATGCAGTCAACCATTTCTCCGCCATTGTTGAACCCTCTGCCATCATGAACCCTGTAACTCACATGCACTGGTAGTTTTGTTGAGCCATACCCTACCTTACCCGATTTTGCTATTGTGGTTATCCGTTTAAATTAGGAGTTGGACAAAAGAAGCAGGATGTCAAGCCTATAGTTTTGAAGAGGTGGGTTGTTAGGCCCATGGGTTGAAGAAGCAGGTTGCCAGGCCTGTGAGCAACTCTCTCCAGGTGAGAGAGATTGTTGAGGAAGTGATTTCTCCTGGAGGGAGTCCAACATTAGCTACAAAGCTCTGAGAATTCCTGATCTGGCCTGTTGCTGAAGCCCTGGAAGGGAAGTGGAGTAGCCGATGGACTGTGGAACAGTGAAGGTGTATATTCCTGGGGTGGGACAGGCATGTGGGCAATGAGAGTCTGTGAGCAGTGGGCGTAAGTAGGCTCCTTGGAGGGAATCCTTCCTGTTGCATTGTGCAACTTTCCGTAGTATCAACCTAGCTTAGGATTTCCTTTACCCTGGGTAGAGTTTAGTCCTAGATCGGGGGTGACCCACTGCTGATAGCTTGGAGCAGCGCGGTCTAAGGCTGGGAGGTTCGTGGAAGGTCTGCACACAGTTGGTGGTCTTCTCATAAAAAGATAAGTACCAATTCTATGTTAATTATATGATGTGTATCTTGTACATGTGTTATAATGTTCTCAGAATTGCCTGTATATGTTGCATGTATGTGTTTATTGTCACTTCTGCTTTAATCTGTGTATGAGCATAATGTCTATCTCTATTTAAATTTGCATTAGATATATATGTTTATGAGCTCAAACAGAGCATGCATAGCCCATTGGCTTAAGACTAGTGTGTGCTACAAATTTGTATTAGAACTTGGTCAGTTTGGTTTTGAAGTAGTGGTTTGTCCCCATCCTGGGTGGCCAGGGGACATTACAAACTGGTATCGGATCCCATGGTTTCCACATTGAACCTGGATGGGCCATGAATGTGAAATTTGGAGTCAAATTTCCACAAGGAATTGATGTACAAAGTGCAAGGAGGGCGCTGAAGGAACACTTTGGTTATGTTCAGAAGCTTAGGAGGTATAACAGTTGGATAAGCCACAACAACTGTGGTATTGGTGCCACAAAGTTTAAATTTGGGCCATTGGATCTGTTTGAAAGAAGACAAATCCATCACAATCGTCGGATCGAGAGTTTCAATAGTTCGGGGGTTGGGCGGTGTTTTGGCAGGGAAATCCTCTGAAGTCTCGGAGTGATTCTCAATTGTAGATCGTTCGGGAGGAGGAGAATCATTGGATTTCCCAAGTGGTTCAGTGGTTCAACGTTCGGGGAAATCCATTGGAGATTGCGTGGTGGAGAAATCGTCGAAGTCCCGAAGCTACGGGAAGCAATTGTTTCGACAATCGACAGTTCAGGAGTTTTGTAAGTGAGCAGATGAGAAGAGACCTTCCAAAGTGCCGAAATCATGGAGCGTCAGAGTCACGTGGACCTGTTCAATAGTCGGTAGTTCGATATTTTTGAAAAAAGTGTTGATGAGAAGAATTGTCGCAGTCCCTGAAGCATCAAAGATGACGTGGACCTGTTTGATAGTCGACAGATCGACAGTCTTGAAAATGTGTCGATAAGAAGAATCATCAAAGTCCTGGTTCACTGAAGTGACGTGACATGATGACATCACCGGGGGTGACGTGGACCTGTTTCGGTAGTTCGATAGTTTTGAGAAAGTGTCGATGATAAGAAATCCCCGAAGTCCCGAAGCACCGGATATGACGTGGCATGATGACGTCACCTAGAGTGATGTGGACCTACCCAGGTTTGCCACGTGTCACTTGTTTTTGTACTTTTGATAGGCCCTTAGTACCGATTGGGACCTGACACGTGTCACTCAACGGTGGGGCCACGTGTCACCACCTTAATTGATGAAAATTGTACTATGCGGGCCCCGGGAGGTTAAGAAGTTCAGGAGTTCGACATTCGTGGAAAATTGTTCGAAGAACTTCCAGATCTCTGGAGTCCTGAAGTGCCAAAGTTTCGAAGTCATGGAGCACCGAAGGGACGTGGCTTGATGACGTCACCTGGAGTGACCTGGGTACACATGATGTGTGCCACGTGTCGGTGTGTTTTGTACTTTTGAGAGGTTGATCGTTCCAATAATAACTTGACATGTGTCACCCCTCGGATTGGGCCACGTGTTCACTTCCAATGTTCTGCCATGTGGTGTCAGATCCTAAGGTACGAAGAAGTGGTATTTCAAAGGATTTTAATTGCAGGTTGCTTGAGTCGAGAACTCCCAGAGGGCAAGAGTTAATATCGATCGTTGATCGGGAAATGGCATGTGGAGGAAGGAGAGGATCTCTAGTAGTTTAGCACTCTGGGAGATCTATGAAGAAGTTCTTAGGAAAGCCCCGAAGCACGGAGTTTCGTATTAAATATCAGTCGTTGGATGTTGGGAAGTCATGGAACGTTGATCCATCGTCCTTCGCGAGCTCGCCAATTCGACACTCTGGGAGATTTGTAGAGATGTGCTTTGGAAAACCGATGAAGCCGAAGTCCCGGAGCTCCTATCCATCGTAGATTTGAATAGAGAATGAGTACCATAGATCCACTGTCCTTCGCGAGTTCGCCAGTTCGGTGGTCCAGAATGTTTGTGATGTGCAGAAGGGAAGCCTCCGAAGATACAGAGCCCCAAAGTTCCAAGGCTCCGAATAAGTGCCTAATTGTTAGTGCTGGGTCACAGCCCTTGGTCACATGAATTTGGGGGCCGAAGAAAGGGAGCTAGCGCCCATAATTTGGTTTTAAGAACAGGAAAGGGCTTAGAGAAGGAGCTTGTGGAATTTTTAATTGTACAAACCTACACCTAAAGAAGTAAGGAAGGCTTGCAAACCTGAAGAAGGGATCTAACACAGATCCAAGAGTTAGTCTGACTATGAGTTGGAAGAATCCATGTGCATGATTGCATTACTGAAAGGACAAACTGTTCAAATATCCATAACTTCCTCCTCAAAACTCAGAATTGAGCATGGAAACAACCATTGGAAAGGTCTTGAACAGTAGAAGATAATTGTTAACCGAGAAATTGGATCTGAATAGTCAATTTCTTAGGAAATCAGTAGAAAATAAGTATGATGTATATTAATGAATCAAAATGGTTCGTGTTTTCATGAAATTATTAAGAACAATTAGCCTGACAAAGTTCTGTTGGTTCCACATTTTTGCAGAATTAACAACTGTTAGATAAGAGTCAACATAGAGTGCAGAGTGATGGATGATACATAGATAGTCTACAGTCAAGACGATGAAATTAGAGGGATGAATGTCCAGTTGGGTATGGAAGGAACCAACTCCAATGGACATGGAGGAGAAAAGGAGGAAGACATAAATCTGGCTGAGACCCTAAAAAAATTGCAGACGGATGTCCAGAGCCACAAGGCTGATAATGAGAGGCTTATGAAGGCCAAGAAACAACATGAAGACTTCAATATGAAGTTAATGAAAATCTTGGACATAATTGAAAAGAAGTTGGAAAAGGAGAGTGGATCCAGCAAATCAAGAAGCCAAGGGACCCCTGAGGAAAAAGGAGGATCAAGGAGTGGTAGCAGACATCACCATCACTCCCAAAATGATTCTCATAGGAGATCATACAATAACTCAAGTCCTGTTGAAATATTGTAACTGCAAAGAGTATTCTAATTATTATAGAGTTATTATTCAATTGATCAATCCCCTTTTGTGGATTGATCATGTCGGGCTTTGTACTTGACCAAATCCCCTTTTGTGGATTGGTCAAACTCTAAATATATTATGCAAACTGAGAAGTTGGCCCCCAGGCCTAATTAAAGTGGTTTTAACCACTAAGAAGACAAGTCGGCTCTGCCCAGTGAAGGGGTACCTTTCCAGCATTTGCCAGCTTGTATAAATAAAGGTAGCCAATGCCTCATTATCTCACTCACTCATTCAATCATCAAGTGTGCAAGCTTGGTAGCTATAGTTGGAAGAAGAAGGAAGAGAGAGGCACATTGCTTAGTGTTGGATATTCTCTAGTGTTGTGGTTTATTGTCTTGACATTGTATTGGCTATCTATATTAAGGAAGTTTTTTCTGGGTTTTCTCCACCATGAGGGTTTCCCAGGATAAATGTTGTGTATCTTGTGATTGTGTTTCTCACAATGATCCTACCTATGCTATTTTTATCTAGTAAATTGAGAAGAAACTTGATAATAACTCAAAACTTAACATGGTGTCAAAGCTAAGTTGGAGAGAGCACCTTTCACTGGTTGCAGTGAAAGATTTTGTAAAGTGTTGGCGAACCTTAAAGTTGAAACACCTTTGAAGTTTTGAAGGTTTGTTACCTATCACTGCTGCTACCGAATGGTACCACCACTCATCAATACTATCAGAGGTATGTACATACATATGTTTCAACTATTTTATTATAATGGGTACTGTTAGCACTGGAAGTCGCTCCTGGATTGCTTGCAAAAGTAGAGCCCAATGCCCATCAGTTTTTGTGTCACGGTTTGATAAATGTACGATCAAATGGGTGGAGACTCGAACAGGTATCACTTCAAATTAGGAACTGTGCCTGATAGCAAGGAACAAAGGAGGTCTTGACCCAACTTCAGTGAGGGAGTTGATTTAAAAATGGGTAGGTGGAAGACTTGGGAGAAGAATGAGCAAACTATCTCAGGCAATAGGCCTTTCGATAGTTCGTAGAGGAAAAAATCTGAATACAAGATCCACTTGGTTCAGGGCTTCAAGAAACTGAAGGGAAGACTTGACTGGATCCTCCAATTCCAAGTCGTTTAGTGCTGAGAAGTTCGCAGGGACTGTTTAGAACAACACAACTGTTACAGTGATCCAACATACATCATCCTATAACAATCACAACTCGACTGGATCCTCCAATTTCGAGCTGTTCTAATACAGTATATACAAAGACATGAAAGAAACTGACATTCATTAGGCAAGAAGTCTCAAGAGTCCAGAAATAACTAGAAAACAGTTCTTCATTAAAGTGTTTACAACTGGGAGTCTTGCTCAACCATCGATCCTTACAAAAATACAATTACTGAGTTTATATACTCAGAAAATTTGCCTAGCGGCGACCTTTTCAGTCCTTCCAGGCTTGGGGTCCCTTCAGCCAAAATGGGATGGGTAATCACTGTTGGACCCCACCTCATCTGCGTATGGCCCTTGTAAGAGGAGTAGCTGGGTCATTAAGAGCCGGGCTAGCATGCGCAAACCTTCTCCTTCTGGCCGAGGGTTCAGCATGGCCTCTTTCTGAAAAATTGGGTACACAGGACCCTCTGGAGCGGACCGCTCGCCAGGCCCTCCATACCCCAAACTTAATGAACGACAGGAGGTCTCAACCACTCGATCACATCTTCATTTATTCCAAGTGAAAACCAGGATCGAGGTCTCACCAGTCGGCGCCGGGAGACCACGACGATCCTTTCGGCGATTAGACCCGACACCTTTGGCCCCTTTACACACAGCTCCTTTCCTCCTTGGTGACCACGGGTTGTGATCCCAAGTTTAATTTCAAAGCGTTGTCGCCGCTTCGGGGATCGCGGGTGAGAAAGGAACATGACCTTTCTTCTTCAAAATCGCGATGAGCGAACTGCCGAGAGGGCTCAATTGGGCGCCACGCGTCCTTGAAAACAGACGGTCAAAAATTCACTCGACGCTGCTATGGGTCCCAGCTTCTGGGCGCTTTCGGCGCTTCGGGGTTCGGGGCTTCGCGATACAATGTGACATGAAACCTTTACCATTCGAACTTGCGATTACCAAAAGTCGATGCAGCTAGATCTTGCACTAAATCCCGGGCAACTTGGCAGCCCCGAAATCCCGATGGCCATTGATCAACTTTGTAGATGGATATCGGTCGCTGAAGACAAAACTTTGCCCGCTCGCTTGCTTGGGGGGGCTGAAAAGAGGCTTTTTGCGTTGTGCTCGGGCACTTCTCATGCGACTCACTGACTAGAAGGCCCCTTGCGCCCTGGACAAGAAATGTTACTAACATTAGGCTCCATGGGGGATAGAGTCGTCCCCTTGATGCTCTAAGGACTCGTTTGCAGTTCCAGTGCCTTGCTTTTGGGCTATGGAGTCATTTACTAAGCCGAAACAATAAAAGTAAAACAAAGAACAGAAAGGACAATATTTACAAAACATAGTAGCCATGGATGGCTCAGACAAAATATTTTTTAAGAAAATGCCCATTCACTGGGCCGCCGAAAATTTCTTCACCCTCCAAATCCTGCAGCCGATATGTGTTATTCGAAAAAACCTCAGAGATTTTGAATGGCCCGATCCATAGGGCCTCAAATTTGCTGTGTTTGCCCTTGTCTTGCTTAGGGGCATCCCATTTCATCACCAGGTCTCCTGTCCGAAATCCTTCCTTTTTAGCCTTCTTATCGAAAACCTGTTTAATTCTTTGCTGATGGTCCTGAATTCTGTCCATTGCCTGCTCCCTGACCTACTGGACTTCCACTAGCTGATGAATCCTTCTGATCATGTCATTAGGCTCCTCCTGATGGTCTTGGAGGAACTTTGCTACAGGAATGGATAAATGAGAGGGGAAAACAACCTTCGCTCCATAGACTAATTGGAAAAGAGAGACGCCGATAGACCTCTTCGTGGCTACTCGATCGGCCCATAGAGAAAAATTTAGTCTTGAATGCCAGGCCTTCTTGTTGTCTTCCAACAATCTTTTGATGATCCTTATCAGAATCTTGTTGGAGGATTTTGCTAAACCATTGCCCTGTGGATAATATGGAGTGGAGTGAGCCAGTTTGATTTTGAACTGCTCACAAAACTTGGCTAATGGATCAGACCCAAAAGAGGCTGCATTATTAGTGACAATTTTACTTGGGCAACCAAACCTTGTGATGAGGTCTTCTAGGAACCCAATGATTACCGTGTGGGAAGCACTCCTGGTAGGGATAGCTTCGATCCACTTGGTAAAGAAATCGGTAGCAGTCAGGATCCATCTGTGCTACCCACTGGAAGCGGGGTGAATTTCTCCAATGAAATCTAGGCCCCACTATTGAAAAGGTCCTAAAACAACCACATGATTTAGCAGTAAGGACCTGAGCTGTTGTTTTCCTGCAAATTTTTGACATGGGATACAGGCTCTAACTTTTCTATGGACATCAGCAAACAAGGTGGGCCAATAGTACCCGGCTCTTAGAATTTTGTGGGCTGTGGCCTTCCAGGAATGGTGCCCTCCACACAAGCCGCTGTGAAATTCAGCCAGGATCATTTCGGCCTCTTGTGAATTCATGCATTTTAAAAGCATCCCCAGGGGGTCTTTCCAGTATAACACTTGATCAATCAGGTAGTATCTGATTGCCTTGAGCTTCAGAGATATTGCTTTGTTTCTTTGCAGGCCGTCTGGAGGTCGTAACTCTTGCAAAAAATATATGACATTCGTATACCAAGGACATCGAGCCAATAGGGGCTCCCTTTGAGGGTCTCTTTCAGATGACTGACCCTGCTGAATTCCTGAACATTCGTTTATGAAACTTACCCCCAGAGCTTGGCAGTTTGCTTCAGCCAACAGCTTGGATAATCCTTGACCTTTTATCAATTTGGTGGGCCTTATTTAAAGGTCGAATTCCAGAATCTTAGCTATCCATTTGCTCCTCCTCCCATCTATGTCAGGCTGAATGAGAATATCTTTAACCGCAGCTAAGGGGACATAAGCTATGATTTTTGATTGCAGGACATAAATTCTGAACGCCTTGAGGGCCTTTACCAATGCGTAGGCCTGCTTCTCCATATTGTCATATCTGACTTCGGCATCTCTCAATGCTCGGCTGAAATAGGCAATAGGCTGCTCTAGCCCATCCTCGCTTTTCTGTAATAAAACAGCAGCCACCGTGTCAGGTGAGGCAAAGGAGAAAATAAGGAAATCCTTTGAGTAGTCAGGACTGATAAGCACAGAAGCTTCAGTAAGCGCTTTCTTTATTTTCTCAAAGGAATGTCGCGATTGAGAAGTCCACTTCACTTCATTTCCTTTCCTCAACATGGCTGTTATAAGCTTTACCCTCTCAGCAAAGTTAGGCACAAACCGCCTCAGAAAATTAATCTTACCAAGGAAAGATTGGACCTCCTTCTTGGACGTTGGGATTGATAGTGCTTGTATTGCCTCAACTCTGCAAGGGTCAATCCTGACTCCTTCCGCTGATACTATGTGGCCTAGTAACTTTCCCTCCTGCATGGCGAACAAAGACTTCTTGGGATTTAATGAAATACCAAAACTCCTGCATTTCAGAAAAACCTTCCTGAGATGACGACGGTGTTCTTTATCAGATTTTGAAAACACTGTGATGTCATCCAGGTAGACGACCACAAATTTATCCTTTTCCCCAATAAAAGCTATGTCCATGGCACGCTGAAACGTCGCCCCTGCATTCATTAATCCAAACGACATCTTGGCGTACATGAAAGTGCCCCATGGAGTGGTAAATGCAGTCTTTTCTCTGTCCTCAGGCAGAACAAAGACTTGATTGTAGCCAGAGAAACCATCAATCATGGACATCTTGGAAGCTCTTGTTACCCTCTGTAGTATATGTTCCATCTTTGGCAAGGGGTAGTTATCTTTTCGTGAGCTCCTGTTCAGGTTTCTGAAGTCTACATAGAGCCGGATCTCTCCACTCTTTTTCCTTACTGGCACCAAGTTGGCCACCCACTCTGAATATCTCAACGGTACAATGATCTGAGCTTGAAGCAGCTTCTTCACTTCCCTCTCCATGATAGGCAGCAACATAGGATTGATATGTCTCAGCTTCTGCCTAAACGGCTTTGCATCTTCTTTTAATGGGATTTTATGCTCAATGACAGAAATGTCATATGTTTTGAGGTCTTCGTATGTCCAGGCGAAAACATCCGCAAATTCCCTCAAAAGTCCAATGTATTCAGACCTCTGCTCCTTTGTCAGACTTCTTGACAATTTGACATACTTGGGCTCACTTTCGGTCCCAATGTTGCACTGAATACTACCAGCGTCCTCCTCTGAGACTTCTCCTTTTAACAACACATCATTTCTATTAAAAAGCCTTTCCAAAGGAACCAGTCCTCTGGGAATATGGTTGCTGGGCAGCTGTACAATGTCACGCTCTGAAATCTTATTCAGAAAATTACCCCCATCGAGGTCTTCCTCTGAGACGGCGTCTTGGTCGATGTGCATTTCTGAAAATTCCTCGACAGTCTCCAAGAACCTCTTGACCTCGAGATCATCCTCGAATACCTTCCAATGTTTGACGTTATCAGGTATGGAGGGCCTGTATTTTATCTCTACATCATATTTGAATTTGGGCGACAGGGGTACTTTGAAATTATTAACTGATGTAGCCATGGAATCTGCCAGGGTGTTCTCCTCTCTTGGGATGAAAGAAATATTAAACGCTGAGAAGAAACTGTCAATAAGGTCCCAAACCTCATTCCTGTAACTTCTGAGTCGAGGATGCTTAGCCTGATAAGCGTTCCTGATCTGCTGAACCACCAACTCTGCATCTCCAAAAACTGCTACTTCCTAAATTCCTATTTCCTTTGCGGCTCTTAATCCCAGAACGAGAGCCTCATACTCTGCCACATTGTTGGTAGCTTCAAATTCTAATTTGTATGACAGAGATATAGTTTTTTGAGCAGGTGACGCGAAAACCACCCCAGCTCCAACGCCTTCCTTGGAAGAGGCTCCATCAAATAACATTTTCCAGACGGGGGTGATGGAGGGAGGAAATCCAGGGGAAATGGTGGGCTGCTTTCTGAGTTTAAGAGAAGGTTTGGGAGCATTGGTGAGTTGTAGCACACTGGATCCTAAATCAGTGTCTAATGCAAAAATGGGATGGTTGGTAGGGTTGGCCTCATCGCTGATTATATAGGCCAGTTGGGCTTCCCTGTATAGTCTTCTATGCTCTCCTCCAAACACTGGGATAGTAGCATATGTGAGGTCCATCTGCAAGGATCCCCCCAGTCTTTTTATCCAAGATCTTGATAACAACATACCGAACTTGGGGGGGGACATCGACCACTACAATATCCATGACCACACTTTTCATGGGCAACTGAAACAAGGTCACGACCAGGTCTTTGATAACTCCTAGACACTGAAATTTTTTGGAGTCAAAGGAATAGAGGTCATGGTAGGCTCGGGTGACTTCTAACCCTAATTCCTCCATAATAGTTTTGGGCATGAGGTTGTGAGAAGCCCCCGAATCCAACAAGCAAATGTGCAGTACCTTATCATGTATGTTCAAGGAAGTGTAGAAGGGAGGGGATGAGTCCTTCCTGTCTTCTACCATAGGACCTAGGATAACTGCATGCTTTTCATCTTGTAAATTGATGGACTATGTGGGAAGGCATGGGGTCTCAGACTGCAGAAGTTCATAGAAACATTTCTTGAACCCTTCATGTTTAATTAATTCAGTTAGAGGCACTGGGATCCTGATCTTTTGAATCTCATGCTCGAAATTAAAGGAGGATGCAAGCTTCAGAACTTCTCTTATTTCAGGAGCATGACTCTGGACTATAGGAGAGAGGGGTTGGTGTTTCTTACCTCTACTACTGTATGCCATTTCATTAGCAGGATTCTCTTCTCCCCGCTCAGGAATATCAGGTGCTACTGTCCTCTTCTTAGACCTCAGATCATATCTGCCTTGGTTGCCACTAGCCTTGTCACCTTTGCTCAGTTCATTTAGCTGACTGTCCATGAGGGACTCCTCATATGCTGATTGGGTGAGATGAGGAAAAGGGGGAGTGTCTTCGAAGCAATGGATTTCAGGATCCAACTCATTTGTTTCCCCTTCTTCTTCCTCAGCCACAAAATTGTTTTGAAAAGGGGCCTGAATTTTCTGGTCGTCTCTGTCTCTTTGCATAATCGGGGGAGCAATATTGTTTGGCCTCATAAAACCTCCTTTGTTTTCGACGTTCTGAGGGCCCTTGTATGCTTGCCTCCTCTCCACCTTCATCCTTTCCATCTCTGCGGACAGAGACTTCACCATCTTGGTTAGTTCATCCACTTGAGGGTGGGGTACTGATGGGCTAGAGGTTGAGGCTGCGGCTCTTCCCTTTCTGCTGCCCGCGTCAGCCTTGTTCCTCAGTCTGTCGGCTGCTAATACATTGGATTCCACTTCTATGGCTGCGTCTTGCATTTGAGCTAAGGAGGCGGCTCTTCTTTCTCTCAATAAAAGACAGAAATCGGGGCCAAACGCACTAGCATAGGACATCTTGGCCGAGGCTTCTGATGGCTTTATTTCATCAGGAATCTTATTGTACATCTTATTGAATCTTTTGGAGAAGTCATAGATAGACTCTCCTTCCATCTTCTTCAAAGACCCGAACTCAGTCATATAATACATGAAATCCTTCTTATCTCCCCACTGCCTCAGGAAAGCATTATCCAGGGCTTCAATTCCAGCAATAGATCCGGGAGCTAATTCTCTAAACCACTTCCTTACCTCACCATCTAGGCTCTGGACAAAAACCCTCATCCAGAAATCTTCATCTCCAATGTTCAGGTTGTCTGCATAACTGTAGAAAGCAGCCAGGTGTTCTTCCGCAATTATGTCCCCTTCCCCGGTGAACTTGGGCATATATTTCAAGTAATCTCCAGCAGGGAAAGGATTCATGGAATGAGGTAAGATCAAGGGAGCATACCTAGCAACAACTATGGTGTCCATTCTATTCAGAGGGGGATTAGCACCAGCCATAGGGATATTAGGTGGAGGAGAAGGAGTTCGCAAAGGGGTTACTGAGAATGAGTCTCGAAGTGGAGTGGGAAACAAGAGGGGATTTAAGGAGAAGGCTAACGAGCTCAAGTCAGTGGGTGCTCCTCTTTGCACATGAGTGGTTAAACTAGGCGTAGGGAAATATTCTGCGGTCCTTGGTCTACGTCAGGGTACAACTTCAGGGGAGAGGGGAGTGACAAGGTCTTGTCCCTCCGGTCCTAGACCAGGAGAGGAAAACTCAACAGGAACACTCCCAAAATTTAGGAAATGGGAGACTGCAAAAACAGGCCTGTCGAGAAACTGAGGAGGAGAAAAAGGAGCTCCCACAGAAGGATATGGTGGATTACCTGGTTCGGTGATGGATGCTTCTTCTTCATAGGCATTTCCCTTTCTGAGCATTGCCTCTGGATTTGTTTCAGGCGTAGCTAGAGGCAGCTGTGGATGAGACCGCGTATGTCTACCTCTGAAATCCACAATTAACAAGGCAGGTCCGCCACAGTGGGGTCGTCACAATAGAGTCGCCAGGTGCATATTAGCAATCTTGAAAGGCTCTGATATTCCGATGCACCTTCGGATTCAGAGGCTCAATGTCGTTCTACCTAGGGAAAATCTTCAATTTCGTCCCCGCCAACGGCGCCAGAAATGTTAGCACTGGAAGTCGCTCCTGGATTTCTTGCAGAAGCAGAGCCCAATGCCCATCAGTTTTTGTGTCACGGTTTGATAAATGGGCGATCAAATGGGTGGAGACTCGAACAGGTATCACTTCAAATTAGGAACTGTGCCTGATAGCAAGGAACAAAAGAGGTCTTGACCCAACTTCAGTGAGGGAGTTGATTTAAAAATGGGCAGGTGGAAGACTTGGGAGAAGAATGAGAAAACTATCTCAGGCAATAGGCCTTTCGGTAGTTCATAGAGGAAAAACTCTGAATACAAGATCCGCTTGGTTCAGGGCTTCAAGAAACGGAAGGGAATACTTGACTGGATCCTCCAATTCCAAGTCGTTCAGTGCTGAGAAGTTCACATGGACTGTTTAGAACAACACAACTATTACAGTGATCCAACATACATCATCCTATAACAGTCACAACTCGACTGGATCCTCCAATTCTGAGTTGTTCTAATACAGTATATACAAAGACATGAAAGAAACTGACATTCATTAGGCAAGAAGTCTCAAGAGTCCAGAAATAACCAGAAAACAGTTCTTCATTAAAGTGTTTACAACTGGGAGTCTTGCTCAACCATCGATCCTTACAAAAATACAATTACTGAGTCTATATACTCAGAAAATTCACCTAGCGGCACCCTGTTCAGTCCTTCCAGGCTTGGGGTCCCTTCAGCGAAAATGGGACGGATAATCACTGTTGGACCCCACCTCATCTGCGTATGGCCCTTGTAAGAGGAGTAGCTGGGTCATTAAGAGCCGGGCTAGCATGCGCAAACCTTCTCCTTCTGGCCGAGGGTTCAGCATGGCCTCTTTCTAAAAAATTGGGTACACAGGACCCTCTTGAGCGAACCGCTTGCCAGGCCCTCCATACCCCAAACTTAATGAACAATAGGAGGTCTCAACCACTCAATCACATCTTCATTTATTCCGAGTGAAAACCAGGATCGAGGTCTCACCAGTCGGCGCCTGGAGACCACGACAATCCTTTCGGTGATAAGACCTGACACCTTTGGCCCCTTTACGCACAACTCCTTTCCTCCTTGGTGACCATGGGCTATGATCCTGAGTTTAATTTCAAAGCGTTGTTGGTGCTTCGGGGATCGCGAGTGAGAAAGGAACAAGACCTTTCTTCTTCAAAATCGCGATGAGCGAACTGCTGGGAGGGCTTAATTGGGCGCCACGCGTCCTTGAAAATGGACGGTCCAAAATTCACCCGACGCCGCTATGGGTCCCAGCTCCTGGGCGCTTTCGGTGCTTCGGGGTTCGGGGCTTCTCGATACAAAGTGACATGAAACCTTTACCATTCAAACTTGCGATTACCGAAAGCTGACGCGGCTAGATCTTGCACTAAATCCCGGGCGACTTGGCAGCCCCGAAATCCCGATGGCTGTCAATTAGCTTTGTAGATGGATCTTGGTCATTGAAGACAAAACTTTTCCTGCTCGCTTGCTTGGGGGGGTTGAAAAGAGGCTTTCTGCGTTGTGCTCGGGCACTTCTCATGCGACTCGCTGACCAGAAGACCCCTTGTGCCCCGGAAGCGAAATGTTACTAACAAGTACTTGCAAGAGAAAGGATATACTATCGTAGATCCAACATACTCAGAAGACTAATGCACCCGAGGTTTGATTATCTTGATACACATCTATTTGTTATGACATTATTTTTGACCTTATGAACTTCTAGGTGGTATGTTGAAATCATACTAACTATTGGTCAAAATTATCAAGGCTAATTAAAGTTGAGTTTATAGAGCTTATTCTCTAACTTAGATTTTTGTCAAGATAACATATTGTCTTAATACATAAGACATGGTTAAGAAAGCACTTATCATCTTGAGTGAAGGATACTTGAAAGAAAATCAACGCACTCATTCTTGAGGACAAAACTCCAGGTTCCAGGTTTGATTAGTTAAGTTGATAAGATTCAAAGTTGCACATGACACGTTGATAACTACCCCTTTATAAGTAAACACTATAGTTGAGGTAGAAGTCTTTGAAAAGTATTATACTTAGTATCATGTGAGCATATTGAGATAAATGCTTAATGTAATCATTTACTAGATACAACTAACATCTCTTCTAGAAGAAACTTATTGTGTTGTTTCTAGGTTACCATGGATGAATGTCTGATCACAACACTAGAAGAGTGTTGATCTCATTTTGTATTGCATTTCTTACTTTTGATCTTTGTTTCAGACAAGTCACAATGATAGCTCTAAAGGAGCTATTGTGACGATTATTCGTGCTATTGTTTTATTATTATTATCAAAATAGTATTATTCTTGCTTGTTGTTTTGTTGACCTTGTTTCAGGTCACGGGTGATAACCCTGAGGAAGCTATAGTGAAGCTTTCAAAAGGCAACAGATTAGATGAGACAAGAAAAAGAGTATGTACATGAGCATATACATTCATGTACCAAAGAAGATGAAGAATAAGCTATTTTGAGATCCAAAGTATCTCATATGGAGATTGATTGTAAGGAGAAGAAGGCTCGAAAGATGACCGAACATTAGAACAAGAACTCACAGTAGACTTGTTCAAAGGATAATGAAGCCACCTTGACAGGAAGCAAAATTCACTTGAAGTCTGACTCAACTTTTCATATTTAGACTTGGTATACAACACCAAGTATACCCTGTAAGAGATGATGAAGTCCTTGTAGACTCAGAAGAAATCAAGATTAAGTCTGATCTCATAAAGGATCAGATGAAGAGACAACTTCCAAAATTAGGAGACAGATGCCATGAGAAGACTAGATCATAGCTCCAAAGACTCCTAGGAGATATGAAATCTCTTGAAAGATTCCCTTGTTTCAGTGACAGAGAAGGAAGCTAGTGAGAAAGACTGGGACATGGATTTTTCGTGAGACTAGAAGAAAAGTCAGTATTGACTTCCAAGATTGATCTAACAGATCAAGCATGTTGAAGATGTACAAAGATTGATGTGTGTCCATAGGATTCTCCCAACAAGAGGGAGAAGATTATGACGAGACACTTACTCTAGTAATTGAAGAAATAGTTCCAGTAGTCATGAAGACAACCAGAACAACCATGATTCATATATAGTATGAGATGCAGGGGGAGCAATCCCCATATTTAAAATTGAGTGGTAGTTAGTGGAGTACATTAGTTGGGTCATGGAGACATGACTACAATAAAAGATATAGTTACCCTCATGAAAGAAGAAGAGCTACATTCAATATAAGTTATTGAGCCACTCTCAGTTTCAGATGAAGTTGTTGTAGTGATGAAGAAGAGGAGTTACTCTCAGATTTCAACAATCACAGTGAGAATGGAGAAACCATTCTCAACTTCTGACCAACTGCAGGTGTAGAGTCCCACTTCCAGAGGAACAGTTGCAAAAAGAGGAGAGGACATACTCTCAGGCAGTGAGACAAATAGTGCTTTGCAGAAAGCACATAGAGCTAACACATGATTGTGCAGATTGAGTTACAACTGAGCAAGTGTACCAGATTGCTACAAAGTGATATGAAAATTTGATTTGAAATTGAAGACAGAAAGACTCATGTCTACAGGTTGAAGCAAGCTCCTAGAGCTTGATAGGGCATAATTGACAGTTTCCTAACAAGCTTGGGATTTACCAAGAGTAAGGTTGATTCTAACCTTTACCTCAAGGTTATGAATGATGAGATAGTGATGTTGCTACTATATGTAGATGATGTATTCTTGACAAGATGAAGAAAAGCTCATCACAAATTGTTGAAGAAGTTCACTACAGAGTTTGATAAAAGACCTAATACACTATTTCTTAGGTCTTGAAGTTTGATAGAGCTCAGATAAGATATTCCTTAACCAAGGGAAGTATTCCATAGAAATACTAAAGAGGTTTGATATGTTGGAGTGTAAATCCATGAATACACCCATGGAAACAAAGTTGAAGCTCCTCATTGATACTTCGTCGGAGTTGGTTGATGCTACTATGTATAGAAATATTATTGGTTTGGTGATGTATTTGATGAATACCGGGCCAAATATATGTTTTGCCTTGAGTCAGTATCTGGTATAACCCAGACGTGTTCACCTTGATGATGCAAAACATGTGATGAGATACCTTAAGGGTACATTGGGTTTAGGTCTCTATTATACTAGAGATCACGACTTCAGACTGAGTGGTTATACCGATTCAGATTCGGCTGGAAGTGTCTCTAACATAAAGAGCACCTTAGGATGTTGTTTCAGTCTGGGGTCAACCACGATTTCATGGCAGAGTAGGGAGCAATCCAACATTGCTCCCAGCATGGCAGAAGCGGAATATATTACAGCATGTTCCACCAGTTGTGAAGCCATATGTTTTCATATGTTGTTAAAAGATCTATTTGATATGGAGATGGAAGCCACCGTGATCCTATGTGATAACAATAGTTTTATAAAGATGATGTGTTCCATGGTGAGTCGAAGCACATAGAGATCCGGTATAACTTCATTCGTGATATGGTGTAGAGAGGAGCCATAAAGCTCCATTATGATTGGCACGGTGAACAAGTTGTTGATGTGTTGACCAAGCCTCTGTCTCGTGTAAAGTTTAAGCGCTTTCGAGACAAGATTGGTGTAGTTCGAAAGGACCTGCGTCAAAAGGGGGAGTAATGTTGTGATGCTAGCCTAGTGTTGAAGATTTCCAGCTTCATGTTGATGTTATTGTGATGCCATCCTAGTGCTATAGATTTTTAGCTTCGTGCTGATGTTGTTGTGATGCCCACATAGTGTTGAAGATTTCCAGCTTCGTGCTGATGTCATTGAGATGTTGGCCTTGTGCTGAAGATTTACATCTTTGTGTTGATGTTGTTGTTGGCAAAGGGGCAGACCCAGGGTTCAATGCTCAAGAGCACACCAACAAGACCCTAACTACCAGCCCTTTCGGCAACACCTGTGAAGCAGATGAAGTCTCACCTGAGGTAGAGGCAGGGGTGGTTGCAAGACTCAGGTGTTTGCAACCTTAGCTGGGACACAGATATGTGATTATATCACTTACAACACACTTAACATCGATCATTCATCGATATTCAACCCTTATTATACTTCGCAGATAGCATAGAGCATCGCAACATTCACTTAGATCTAATATATTTCAGCACTTAGCAACAGTAAATAGATCAGATCCAGTAGATCAACACTAAGCATCTTCATACATATTAGATCTAACATTCAGACACATCTAAGAAGCACAAAGCCTAAGTAGATATATCTAAATATATCAAAGCACTTAACAAAGAAAGAGATAAACACATCAAGTCAAAGCACAAAGCATAATACACAGATTTATGTGGTTCACCCCCTCCCTGGGGCTACGTCCACCAACTCTTCTTCTTTATTAGTGTCTTCAATCGGTTAAAGCATAAATCCACTTAAAACCCTTACTCTGCACAGGACATAAGATCTGCGCAGCTCTCTAGATCCTTCTTCCTTGCGTTTACAACACCTAGCTTCCTATAACAATCTTACAATATCTTGCACTTAGCCTTGCAAGCCTTACACAGCTCGCATAGAGCATTCATACAACATCACATAGATGTACTACTGATTGCACTAAGCAATCCCATCTCTCTCTTCTTACATTGCCTATCCTTCTATTTATACATGCAAAAGTGGGCCTAAACGTGGGTAAACCCACGGGTTGACATCCCTTTCCCATTACATTATCCCAAAACCCTAAAAAGGACCCAAAAAGGGGTTCTAGCTTCCGCAATATCTGCTTCGCTTGGTGCTTCATCTTCGACAGGCCGTTGAAGTCCCAAAATAGGTCAAAATGACCAAGGTTATCCCAAAACTTGGTCAAGGGCCAACAGACCCCCAACACTCACTTGTGACTCGTCCCGAGTCGCTTTGGTCTGCACAATTCTGCTTCAAAAGCCTCGAGGTTGGCTCGAGCTACTTTGACTTGTTGCTTTGCTGTGGCCTCCTACTGGGTGAATTCTAGGATCACTGTGTCGTTTACTGGTCCTTCTAGGCGTTATTTCGTAGTGATGACGACTTACTCAAGCTCTGCTCCCTGGCTTTCGATCTCGAAAAATAACATGCATGCCTTGTCTTGCACCGGTTGGATTCGCTGAGTGACTTCCATCACTTTGCTCTGGATCATATGTATCTGCTGCAAAGCTGTGCATTGTTCATGAGATATTTTCATTCTATCCACTGCATACAGGACCTTCAACTGCGCCTGTAATGTATCCACATGTTGCTTTGCTTCCTGAAGCTGCGACTCCAGCCCCCGTAACTCCAGATTCTCTGTAAGGTTCTCATAAGTCTGCGTGCTCTGGTTACTGAGCTGCTTGCACTCTAAGGCAAGAGATTTCAATCGGTTAACTGCACTGCGAGCAATTGCTTCTCGCTAGTCTCTTATCTCCTGAGGGGTCTCGGGCACAACGCGGAGTTCTAGATCAGCAATGTGCCGCTGAAGCTTCTGTATAACTTCTTCAAGCTGTGCCACCTACTGTGGAACTCTCTCTTTAGCCTGTACTTCGATAACAGTCACAGAGCGGAGTGATTTGTTGACTAGTTCCTTGACTTCAAGCTGCTCTTCGAGCAACTGTTCCTTGCTTTGTTGTAGCTCTGCTTTCTCTTTGTCCCACTGTACTTGAAGAGCAAGTTTTTCTCATTCGACAGCACTGCGCTGCTCGACAAGTACTCCTTGTACCTGTGTCAAAGCTTGGGTGGCTTGTGATGTGTCTTCTTGAGCTTGTTGAAGGCAAGCTTCGACCATATCAACAATCTAGTGAAGTTGAGCTGGCTCATCTCCTGGTTCTACTGTCTCTTCTGTCAGAGGCGCAGTGGGGACTGCGCGGCTAGACTGAAGTGCCTACTGCACTCCTTAGAGTTCAATCTCTATACAGTTATACATCTGCTCCTACTTCACCTCCTACTTCTCTACTATCTCCTTTGAAGCATCATTTACCGCTGCAACGATGAAATCAAAGTCATCCAACATGAGGGTAGTTCGCATCTTGGTTACAGGGGTTCTAGGTTTCTTTTGGGAGGACAATTTCAGAGGTGAGACCTTCCTCTTTTTCGATGAGTCTTCTTTGTCCCTAGGCGATGGTACTTTGCCTTTCTGTTGTTCAATTTCTGCACCTTATATCTCTTCACCATCACCTCCTTCGTCTGGTGTGATAGAGGCATTGCTTACAGATGCACTGTCTACTTCGTGAACCTCTTCAGGCTTCTTCGTTTTGCTTGGTCCCGGTGTATCCGGTACAGTCTTTGGACTATCAATATCGGACAGCTCTGCGAGGTTTGCTGGAATGAGAAGGTCTGCTGACCAATCCTTGGTTAGCTCTTTGATGTCTTCCTCGGTCAGCTTGTAATAAGACTGCAATTGTTGCTTGTGTTCATCAGCTTGCGCTATTATGTAAATGAAGTGGCGATCCCCGCTGAACTTCATTAAGGGTATGAATCTGTGGAGTGTGTTTGGGGTAATGCGAGGCGTAGACTAGATGGCGGTCTTCAGTTGGTTGTAGTATACATGGAATATGACATTTGACTGCCATTGCTTGCTCATATCGGTCGAGTACCACAGGGTACTGAACCTCACAGCCAAAGGTTCAAATGGCTCGGTTTCTGGGAAAGTGGCACCCTCCGACCTCTCCCATGCTATGAAGGTGATCAGTATGAGAAGCCAACTGAAATGGAACTTATACCCTTGGTCTTGCGCTTCCCTGCAATCCAATTCGAGCTGATTCACCAAGTACTTCGCCCAATTCATTTGAAGTCCTTCTGCGCACTTCCCTGCGAGATCAACTACGAATCCAGTCACTTGGGTGGGCCGGTTCTTACGAACTAGCTTTCCTGTGATCAACTGAAATGCAAGGCGCACTGTGCCACTCTGAATAGAGGCTACCTTGTAGCCTCGCGTGCCCTTCTCGACATCTCCATCGGTTTCTTTGATCTTCACCGCTAGCTCTCTGTCTGTGGCCTTTCCAGGATAAAACTCCTACGGGTTAGGGCCTTGCATGCTGAGTCCTGTGATCCGATTGATCAAGGTCGGATCCATTGTGACACGATGGTTCAACCACAAGTAGCCTCCGTGATATCAAGACAGAAGCATCTTTACTCACGCATTCACCTCCTAGTGCCTGCCAAAGTGCGAGATCTCCATGACATTCAATAATGTTGATTGCGCGAGGTTCTAGGTCCAAGACTACGAGACGATCTTCGAGTTATTTCCCTTCATCTTCGTTAGATACTTGTGTGGGGTGAGCATACTGTAGACTTTTCTGTCGCTGAGGTTGAAGTCGCTAAACTTCAACATTGCGAGCTTGTCCCGATCGGCACAAACTGTGCGCACCCCTTTCGGTAGGTACACAGTGATCATAGCATACTCGAATTCTCAGGGCACACTGTCACGGTTGATTTCACCACGCAGAGGGGGTAGGTAAGTGGGAAAAATGCTTGGAATCAGTTTAGAGTTCGCAAGATCATCCTTATGATTTGTTCACTTTTCATTGACCTGTCAGGACGGTCCAGCTCAAGCAGTGGATGGAGAAGCTGCTACTCCTCTTGTCGATGATGCTTGGACTCCGGTGGACATTCCTCTTTTCGACATGAGTCTCTCAGTCATTAAATCAAGGAGGAACTCTGTGACAGATTCTTCAATTGCGGTGAGCTCGCCGGACATACGCACTTGGAAAAAATAATCGGGGTCACGATGATCTCAGATACTGCACTAGGATGAACAATCAAATTACAATGACTGTTGTATACAATCACTAGTTCTGCGGGCTTCGAATTCTCAGTTGGAAAAAGTGTTCTTCGGGCATGGCGCGATGAGTTAAATAAGAAATTCGACAATAGTTTGCTTGCAATGGGTATGAAGCTTCTATTAACGTTGATCTGTCCGTTATGGCGAGGTCCAACAGTCTGGTGGCGATCCGTTAATGCTTTTCTGTCCGTTCGGGGTGGAAGTCGAACGGGTATATTGGTTCAATGACTATATTGCTTCGCCATGGCGAAGTGCCATAGGTCGTTGTTCTGATATCCCGATGAAGCTCCCATTCTGCAAGTTTTCTTTCTGCGATGTTCCATCTGGAATCTCCTGTAACTTTTCAATCTTTTCCCTCTTCTTACTTAACTTTCTAGCCTTCTTCCTAGTAATCTTCAACTCGGTCTGTCTTTTTCCGTTCCGATTCCTATTTTCTTTTAGCATAGTCACTGCGCGCTGTTGAGATTCTCTCCAAGGTAATAATTCTTCTTTCTCTAGGACAGGTGCTTCAATCTTCTGCGAGCCTTGTGACATTCTTTCAGCTTCGACATTGGGGTCTCTAGTGTCAAGGAGCTTGGATTTGTTCTTCTGTTCTTCAATCAACTGTGCAATCTTCTTGGTCATAAAATCTTTTAATTCTTGTTTCTTCTGTTCCAAAACTTTTGCTTCTTCCTTCCATCTAACTTGATCTCTGTCAATCCAAGGTTTTCCAAATAACATAGTAAACGGGGCGTTGTCGTCAATAAATTTAATAATCTCAAAATCTTCTTCAGTCGAAGTTCCATTAGCATTCATAGATATTTGAGTGAGCCTTCCACATAGGTTTACCAATTTTCCTTTAAAGAGTCCTATTCCTCCTAGTGAAGGGATCATGCCAGCCTTCCCTATAGCTTCCCACGTTCTCTCTATAATGATATTCATCTGTGTTTCCTCATCTAGAACACAATCAATGTCGAAGTCCCCTATCCTTACTTCTATGCTTTCTTTTTCTTTAAATATCTCTGATATCTGACATGTCGGTGTTCATTCAGGGTTTCTTTCATCTAAATTAATACTTTCTCTGATTCTTTCTGAGGTTCTGCTATCTCTAGATCTGCCTTAGGGTTCATATTCATTCCTTTGAGCCTAGCAATCATCCTTGGGCAATCCAATATTTCATGATCTAGAGCTTTGCAACAAAGACAACTAGGTTCTCCACCAGGGAATTCCTTAGCTAGATGTCCCAGTTTTATGCAACTGTAAAAGAGGGTTAATCCTCTCTTTCTTGTAACTAATCCCCAACCTCTTCTGTACTCCACACCAGGATCATAGGGGCCAATCTGCAACAAATTCTTTCTAGGATCCTGCATCCATTTTTTAGCCCAAACATTCTTCCTATGCATAGGTATAACATATCTATCACTATTCTTATCAGATCTATTCATATCAAACCCTCTTTCATCTAACAATTCCCTAGTTTTCAAGCTAAGACAAAATCTATCAAAAATACCTAGATCCATGCTCTAGAAACAAAAATTTCCACTTATCTTACTTCTATAGAGCATAAAGCTTTCAGATCTAGAACTTTCTTACCTTTATCAGAGCACAGAGCTTACAAATCTTACCTCTTTTAATCAGAAAATTCCACTTTTACCTTTCTTAGAGTACAAAGCGTTCAGATCTTGCTTCTTTTCTTCAGTATCAACCTCTTTTCTTGCAGATCTGATGTCTTTTCTTCAGATCTGACCTTTCTTTCTTGGCACAAAGCTTCACAGGTCAAGTAGAACACCACGCACTAGGGCAACAGATCTACGCACATAGCTTTCTTTGCACAAAGCTTCTTCTTCTCTAGTTCCTAGCAATCACTGTTTCAGGTCCCGACAACAGAACCATTTGTTGGCACAGGGGTAGACCCATGGTTCAACACTCAAGAGAGCACCAACAAAACCCTAACTACTGGCCCTTTCGGCAACACCTGCGAAGCAGATGAAGTCTCACCCGAGGTAGAGGCAGGGGTGGTTGCAAGACTCAGGTGTCTGCAACCTTAGTTGGGACACAGATCTGTGATTATATCACTTACATCGCACTTAACATCGATCATTCATCGATATTCAACCCTTATTATACTTCGCAGATAGCACAGAGCATCACAACATTAACTTAGATCTAAGATATTTCAGCACTTAGCAACAGTAAAATAGATTAGATCCAGTAGATCGGCACTGAGCATCTTCATACATATCAGAGCTAACATTCAGAGACATCTAAGAAGCACAAAGCATAAGTAGATCTATCTAAATATATCAAAGAACTTAGCAAAGAAAGAGATAAACACATCAAGTCAAAGCACAAAACATAATACACAAATTTACGTGGTTCACCCCCTACCTGGGGCCATGTCCACCAACTCTTCTTCTTTATTAGTGTCTTCAATCAGTTACAGCACAAAGCCACTCAAAACCCTTACTCCACACAGGACAGAAGATCTGCGCAACTCGCTAGATCCTTCTTCGTTTCGTTTACAACACCTAGCTTCCTATAACAATCTTACAGTATCTTGCACTTAGCCTTGCAAGCCTTACACAGTTCGCACAGAGCACTCATACAACATCACATAGATGTACTACTGATTGCACTAAGCAATCCCATCTCTCTCTTCTTATATTGCCTATCCTTCTATTTATACATACAAAAGTGGGCCTAAACATGGGTAAACCCACGGGCCGACATCCCTTTCTCATTACATTATCCCAAAATCCTCAAAAGGACCCAAAAAGGGGGTCTAGCTTCCGCAATCTCTACTTCGTTTGGTGCTTCGTCTTCGACAAGCCGTCGAAGTCCCAAAATAGGTCAAAATGGCCAAGGTTATCCCAAAACTTGGTCAAGGGCCAACAGTTGTTGAGATGCCAACTTCGTGCTGAAGATTTCCAGCTTTGTGTTGATGTTGTTGAGATGCCAACTTCGTGCTGAAGATTTATAGCCTATTGATGATGTTAATGATGCTCCAACCTTCGTGCTGTGATGTTGTTTTTGTTGATATTGTTTCAGCCTTGTGATGTTATTGATGATGTTTATGTATTAGTGTTATACTAATCCATGTTGATGCATATGATGATGATGCCATTCCGGCTCCTTGTTGTGGACTATGATATTGATGATGAGAAAAACTTTCGATGATTTATATATATGCCAGTCAATGTTCCAGATGTTGTTGATGTTGGTGCCCTCTCTCTCTCCTGATGATGTTGTAGAATACCCTTCTTGTTAAGGGGGAGTGTTGAAATATTGTAAGTGCAAAGAGTATTCTATTTATTATTGAGTTATTATTCATCTGATCAATCCCCTTTTGTGGATTGATCAGGTCGAGATTTGTACTTGACCAAATCCCCTTTTGTGGATTGGTGAAACCCTAAATATATTATGCAAATTGAGAAGTTGGCCCCCAGGCCTAATTAAAGTGGTTTTAACCACTAAGAAGACAAGTCATCCCTACCCAGTGAAGAAACACCTTTCTAGCGCTTGCCAACTTGTATAAATAAAGGAAGCCAACACCTCATTATCTCACTCACTCATTCGCTCATCAAGTGTGCAAGTTTGGTAGTTGTAGTTGGAAGAAGAAGGAAGAGAGAGGCACATTGCTCAGTGTTGGATATTCTCTAGTGTTTTGGTTTATTGTCTTGGCATTGTATTGGCTATCTATATTAAGGATGTTTTTGCTGGGTTTTCTCCCCCATGAGGGTTTCCCAAGATAAATGTTGTGTATCTTGTGATTGTGTTTCTCTCAATGATCCTACCTATGCTATTGTTATCTAGTAAGTTGAAAAGAAACCTAATAATAGCTCAAAAATTAATAAGTCTATCCCCTGTCAGGAAGCATCATAGGAGGTCTAGGGTGGATGAATTGAAAGGAGAAATGAATAAGATCAAATGTCCTACTTTTGATGAAGAGAAAAATAAGGATGAAGATGTTGAGACATCGCTGGTAGGCATGGGGAAGTACTTTCAATTACATAACTATTCTTCTCATGTAGAAGGAATAATTGCGATCTATCAACTGAAAGGAAAGGCATCCATGTGGTGGGATCAGCTTGTGCAAGTGCAACACATCAGAGAGAAAAATGTGACTTGGAAAGAATTCGAGAAGCATTTTGAGAAGAAATACCTGACCAAGAGGTATTATGACAAAAAGATGAAAGAGTTCTTTGAACTCAAACTGGGCAACATGACTATTGATGAATATGAAAAGGAGATTCTTAGAACTATTGAAGTATGTATCCTTCATCAAGGATGAGATAGTTAAGATCCAGAGGTACTTGAGTGGGCTGCCATCTTTCATCAGTGATAAAATCCAATATGATGATCCCAAGACTTTGGAGGAAACAATAAGGAGAGCCAAATGTTTATATGATCAACATAAAGGAAAGCCTACTTTCCAGAAGGCTTGGGAGGACAATAATAAGTTTAAGAGGGAACAAAGGCAGAAGGGGACCCTTTTTCAGAAACAATCCTCAAGGACAACCATCTTTTGGAGAGTACAGGATGGCTGAGGTAGGTGGGAAAAGGCCAAGGCAGACACCCATTCAATGTTGGGGTTGTAAAGGAGACCATAAGTATAGAAATTATCCTCACAAAAGTGACAAAGTGAGAGTTGTCCACAATGTACAACAAGAAGAAACAATGGAGGACATGGGCAGAAGTGTTCCAAGGATCTATGCAACCCTCGACAACAAGCAAGAAGAGTTTCAATCACACATGATTGACATAGAAGGTATGATCAATAACCATGCCTTTACCATTTTGATAGATTCAAGAGCTAGTCATAGTTACACAGATCCTAAAGTTGTGGAAAGATTGATTTTTCCAAGAAGCAAGCATGAGAAATCTTGGCTGGTACAACTGGCTATAGGAGCCAAGAGAAAAGTTGTTGAGCTGGTTAAATCATCCAGTGGACATGAATGGGATAAGTACCAAGATCCTGCCATTGAGTTCATATGACTGTCTAATTGGTATGGATTGGTTGGACCAACACCATGCTGTCTCAGACTATCATAACAAGGAATTTACTTACCTGGATGAGGAAGGCAACCCAAGAACAATCCAAGGAATTCCTAGGCAGTTACTGTCCGAGAGATCTCAACAATGCAACTGAAGAAGTGTTACAGGAAGGGTTGCCAATTATTTGCAACTCATATAGAGGAAGCACCTAAGGATAAGGTGCCAAATCTAGAGGATCACCCAGTTCTGAAAGATTTTGAGGGGGTGTTTAAGGAGATACCAGGACTACCCCCAAAGAGAGATATTGGTTTCTCTATAAATCTGATGCCTGGAGAAGCTCCAGTATCAAAGACTCCCTACAGAATGAGTACACAAAATATGAAGGAATTGCAAATGCAACTTGAATAACTTCTGAAGAAGGGGTATATATGCCCAAGTGTGTCACCTTGGGGTGCCCCAGTCTTATTCGTGAAGAAGAAAGATGGGATATTGAGGTTGTGTATTGACTTCAGACAATTGAACAAAGTGACTATAAAGAACACGTATCCTTTGCCAAGGAATGATGATCCCTTTGATCAGTTAAAGGATGCAAGGATATTCTCAAAGATTGATCTCAGATGAGGATATCATCAAGTAAGGATCAGAGATGAAGACATCAAAAAGACCGCCTTCAAGACAAGGTATGGTCATTACAAATTCACAATGGTGCCATTTGGGTTATCAAATGCATCAACTGTTTTCATGTGCTTAATGAATGGTGCTTTCTGGGAATATTTAAACAAGTTTGTCATTGTATTTTTGGATGACATCCTTGTATATTCCAAGTCAGAAGAAGAACATGAGCATCATTTGAGGATGGTGTTACAAGTGTTAATAGAGCACCAACTGTATGCCAAATGGATAAAGTGCTCATTTTATCAAAACATAATTCACTATTTGGGGCATATCATATCTGAATAAGGGATAGCAGTGGAACCTAAAAATATTGAGGCCATTAAAGGGTGGACAACACTTAAGAATGTGACAGAAGTCAGATCCTTCATGGGTCTAGCTGGCTACTACAGAAGATTCATTGCAGGGTTTTCGAGAATTGTTCACCCAATCACTTCCTTGCAAAGGAAGGGGCTGAAGTTTCAATGGATAGAAGAATGTGAAAAGAGATTCTTGCAATTGAAGCAGTTGTTAACCAATGCTCCAATTCCCAGGATTGATGACCTGAATGAAGATTTTGTGGTTTGCACAGATGCATGCAAAGAAGGATTTGGCGGAGTCCTCATTCAGAATGGGTTTGTGATATGTTTTGAATCCAGAAAATTGAAAGAGCATGAAAGGATCTATGCCACTCATGATTTGGATTTGGACGCCATAGTGCATGCCTTGAAGAAGTGGAGGCACTACCTCATGGGAAAGAAGTTTGAGTTGAGTGTTGACGATAAAAATCGCAACGAGGTTTTCGCTCGCAAATTATTGCTAAAGCCTATTATTTAAACTAAGCTAACGATATATAATACTAGTAGGTGGGATCCCTTTGTATTTTGGAGGATCGGATAAGGCTCTTATTACACATTTATGCTGTTGTTCGACACTACTTACAGGGTTCTACATGATTGATGATGAAGTATTAATTTTGTTTGTGTCATAATGGTAGGTGGATAATGGATTTTATGTGTTGGTTTCGTTACTCTAAAGCTCTAAATTCTATGTATGAATGGCTTATATTCAATGTTATTACTGGCACCATGGTTTATTACATGTTACACATGCACAAGACACATTTTAGTTATAACAAGAGACAAAAGCAATATGGAAAAATCTAAGGAGAAGGAACTAAACTATGCTATGCTATACTATATGCATTTGAAATTTAAGGAATTGATATTAGTCCTAACTAGCAATGTTAGTGGCTATACGATTTTATTGATTTATATGAGGCGCATGTGATATATGTTATAGTATGGTTTTTGGAAATGGTTAATATGGATTGGGTGGTGCAATTGGCAAACAATGTATGCAAGTTTCGATGCATGGATTAATGGCATGGATTTATGGTTTGGCTGGCTGTCATGTACTACGTAATTGAATGAGTGGAGGATGGAAGTGACGTGTGGTAAATGCACGTCACTCCATATTTCTCCCACTGGCCATCACCCTAGCTTGGTTATTGTTCATTTGATTTTTTTTGTTGTGGTTAAGCTTCAGGATTCAGGCGTGGAAGAAACTGCTCGACCAAGCTCGCATTTTTAAGGCCATTTGGTTACAGGTATGTTTTTTTCGCCCATCCATGAATTCGCTCCATATATGAAATGAACGTTGGATCGATGATGTATTGGTTTGTGTTTTTCTTGAGACTGACAACTGTGTAAACAAATGGTGCTTTCTCTGGAATGACCGTGGTGTTATTCGTTGCAAATGGAAAAATTGATGGTTGAAGTCGCGATATCATTGGCTGTTCTATGTGTCGAAAGTCGTGATGGCTCTCTGTTGTCTTTATGGGTTTTTATTGGAGGGTTTCATTCTATTGGCCTTGCTGGCTGTCTCCTCACAGTCATTATAACCACACCTAATTGTGTTTGGTGTTATGGGGTTGTTGTGTATGCTTTGAACCACCTCTTGGTCACTGCATATTGTTTTTCCACCTGGTCGTAAGCTCATTTTACGTTATTGGTATCCACACAGTTGGTTATGGGTGGCTATTATGCCAAGAAGCTTGCTTTAGGGTTGGTTGGTATTACCAGGGCTCTGTATTTCTATCAACATTATTCGATTCTTGGGGAAAACTATGAGGGTTATGCCTCTGCGTGTTCTTGGTGTTGGTTACTGGCCAGTGAGAAATCTCTACTCCTCTGCATCATGGCCTACCCTACCTAGTGTCGAACTGTGACCATGTCTCACAAGCTAAAGGTTGTAAGGCTTATGGTTCCACCATCCCTGTCTCGAAGGCTCTCACCTATTGTTGATATGGTTGACCTCTAGTCTCCTTGGATTTAGTTCCACCGAACGAACCCTTGGTTATTTTGTTCATTAGTTACAGAGCTCGATTTTGGTAAACTAAACCAACCGCACCCTCTCGAGCATCTTGTTGACTGTCATAAGTTTGTCTGAGTAATATTGGCATTGACTTTGATTGTTGGCTCATCTGTAATGTCCCCATTTTGGGACATTATAATTTTACAGAGTGCTATGCCTACCAGAGTAGCCAGATAAGGGTGACAGAGAGTCCGGGAGATATTAAGGGGTTTTATTGGGCCCGACTTACATCGTTCATCTTCAGGATCCATTCCGCACAACTTGGCTTTGGTTCCGTTGCATTCCGATGATTTTCGTAATTTTGAGTTATTATGGGTCATATCTTAATTAAATTCACTAAGAAGGTCATAATGGGCATATTACTTGGAGAAACCTCTTAGTGTAATAGCTCATCGGAATCGGGAAGAAGAACACTACAGGATAAGATGATGAGAAGTGACTTTCAATGGCCGGAGAAGCCATAAGGATGGATAAATCACTTTTTAGAGGTAAAATGGTTAATTAATTACTTAATTAAGTGATTTAATCAAGGAATAATAAAATAAAGTAAAAGTCACTTGGAGGGAAAAGGTCAACAACAAAATAGGGTTTCAGCAGTGAATTAGGGTCTAGAAAAGCTATAAGAGAAGGGTCAGCGACCTAATTCATCATTATGCAGATTATGACTTGTCATTGAGGAGAAGAGGGTCATCTCAGGAGAGATAGTTCAGTGTATTCCAGGAGGAAGACACCAGTTGGCTGATTTCGGTGTTGAAAGACACACCCTAGTCACTGGGAAGATTATCCAGGTCTTCTATCATTCTTCATTGATTTCGCAGTGCTCCGATATTCCAAGTATTATCTTTTAGTTGCTTATTTGTATTTCGGCTAAGATCCTTTTGTCTTTTGATCTAGCCGAGTGTTGTTATTTTATTCAGTTGTAGTTGCTTATTTGTATTCCTACTAAGATCCTTTATCTGTTGATCTAGTCGAGTATTGTCAGTTTATTCAGCCGCATTCAGCCATTTTGTAATCCACAAAGATATCATAATACAAACTTTGCAGTCCTTTGTCGCGTTTAGTATTTGTATGATCATTTATATGCTATAAACCTTTGATCCTACAAACACATTATCAACGTTTCCTAGTGTTATCCACATTTTTGGTTATCAAGATGATGACATGATTATGACATGGTGATAGAAGATCTAGCTCTTCTTTAAGATCATTTTCATGAAGAAAGTTACACTTGTCAGTTTCTCAAAATCACTCT
>JASDQU010738547.1:161635-198713 GCA_032191745.1 Picea mariana | reverse complement strand
GATTTTGTAATAATCACCAATCCTCAGTTGGGGAGAACAAGGATATGTAACGCTGATTCAAACTGGAGCAGAATTGATGCGTTGTTATAGCTTTTGCTTCTCAATACATTGACACTTTGTTCTAAGTTTTGTATATCATCTTGGTTTCTGGTTTAGTATCACTTTGCTGTCTAAGCAGAATTCAAGTGATATAATTTCTTATTATTATGCATACCTTGTTACTTCCAATTCGATAAAAGATATGACAGTTTAAGGATTCAGTTTATGAATGATAGCTTTGTCTTCTTTATGAATTGAATTATCATATATGAATTTGCTGCATAGTAGGTTTCCCTCTTGTATGAATTCATAATCTGATAACTGTTATGATTTCTTTTATGTCTTGTTTGTCCTGTAACTTACTTCAGGAAGCATTATAGCTGATCCTTTGCGAGAAGCTTAAGGGCTAAATGGTGTGAATTTCTTCCTCCAATCAGCTTAAGAAGCCATCATACACAGGGCAGACTTGGAGCGCTTCCAGGTCAATTAGCGCATGTCCTTCATCTGTTTCTTGGAGCGCTTCCAGGTCAATTAGCGCATGTCCTTCATCTTCCCTGTCAGGAAATGCTGAGGATTCAACACTTCAGCATAGTGGTGACACTTGTGAGGATTCATATGTGTTGGCACTTAGACATGATGAGGTTAGGAGGTTGGATGACCTACCTATGGATGTAGACATGGCTTCCAGGAAGTCATGTATGGAGGATGATGAGCTTCCTATGATGAGCAAGCCACATTTTCCATCTTCTCAGTCACCTATGCTAGCCACGACACAAGAGGATATTAGTGGCATTTCTGATATGGTAGAGGAGCCTTGTGTGGGGATTGTACACAAGGGACATATGGATCTACTGACCCGGGAGGAGAGGTATGGCTTGGAGATAGTTGACCTTACACATACCTATCAGTATGAGGAGAGTGAGTCACCACTCTTAGAGATTCCATTGATGTATCAGGTTGTGGAGACCGAAAGTTTGTTGGGAGAGTTACTTCCAGGATCGATCTACAATGATGAGGATGCACTCCTTATTGGACGGGATGACCATAGCCCGTGTCTGGAAACATCTATATGGGATCCAGGTGCAGATGATATTAGTAGGGTGAGTGTACAGGAGGATACAACTGCCCATACAGGATACCGTGCGATTCATATGGGGGTAGCAGTTGGTGATGGTGTGCAGTGGCATTCAGGAGGACTCAGTAGTGTAGTGGACAATGGGCAGTTCAGTGCCTTATCTTTTGAGGAGTGTGTTGTTGGGGATTCCATTGTTGACACTAGCAATAAGGGGCATGAGGTAGAACCTCAGTGGGACTGTGATCAAGAGTCACGACACTGGACGAGACAATTGAGAGTCAGTGAGGATATGATCATGGCAGCCACACGATGCATTGATGATACACATGCATTAGTGGCAGGTTAGTGTTGGAGGGCCTCGATGGCACATGTTAGTTCATATAGGGGACTGGCCATTGATTACTTCCATACACTCATGGAGAGAGTGACTGTGATGAGGGTCGACTACCAATAGTTATTGATGGATAGAGATTACCTATTGGAGATTGGTAAGATGTATCACAGGGCACTGAGGGAGTAGGAGCTTGAGGTGGGCCGACTCACTCATGAGTTGGTGAGCACATGAGGATTCTTGGAAGGCACATAGACAACCCTTCAGGAATCAAAGTCCAGATTAGATGAGCTCCTTGAGGAGACTGGTTAGAGATACACTATATCTATCTCGACAGAGAGTCAAATATGTTCCTCAGTTAGATTGCTGGAGGATATCCGGGTGTCACAGGGGCCACCATTCATGGGTAGTTCTGAGACAATCGATCATACACATACACATGAGGATTCCAGAGCGAGGGGCAGTTACAAGGACACTTTTATTTGTGTTTCAGGATTGGTTGATATCCACACAGAGGTTGATTCGGAAGTACACCTTAGACATATGATGATGAGAGAGATGTAAAATGGGATTCATGGGGACAAATTGGATGGCAAGGAGGAGACACACTTAGTGGAGCATGGAGATTCCCCTCCCTTGCAGCAACACATAGCTCTGGGAGATCACCTTCACAATAGCAACAACTATCTGAGTGATGATGGAGGGAGAGTGATTGACCAACAGTTTGTGGAGTTATCTATTGTTGTACCCGATAGTTGGAGTTTAGGTGATTATTCACCATGGGTGCTAGTGGATGAGCTTTTGGTCCAATCCTGGGGATTGACCAAAGCATATGATACTTTCTAGTCCCACAGTTGGTTGTGGATATTTATGATAGCCTTTCCCGACACTTTTATCATTGACAACAACACAGGGGGAGCTAGACAATGGCAGGGGACATGGAGAGTTGGTAGGCTGAGACCACTTGACGAGAGTGTCTTGATTGCATACAACAGGATAGGGGTGGATCACCAGGGGAAGACAATTGAGGTCCTAGGCGTGATGGAGAGTATCCTAGGCCATGGGACAGAGGATATATTAGAGGTTGCTACATATTCAAACTCTCATTGGGATGAGGGTGGAGGGCATTCGACAGTTACTAGTAGGGCACATCAACAGTTAGTGGGGATTGAAAATGATGAAATTTCAAATTTGACATGGGATCCGGGAGTCCATTGGTCGATAGTTTGTTTCATCTTATGAGGATCCACGCATGGAGGGTCCAGTATGGATACTTTGAGTAGACCGTCATGATCAGAGTAGAGCAGCATTGACATGATGGTCCATGTCAGAGACTAGCATGGGACCCTGGGATTACAGGGCCGAGCATTTCATTTACTAATGGAGACGTGCGGACATTTGCTGGGGGGAGTCACTTTGATTTTCCATTGAGTTTTAGTATTGGGGAGAGCACGTCACTGGCTGGTGATTCGTTGAGGTCTTGTAGTACCTCACTATGGCAGCAACATGTTCAGTCGGTGGGGGTTGTGCTGAGTTTGGTATGGTTTGGTAGGATAAACCTATTTCGGGTTGAGGCCATGTGTTATTTGCAGGAGACTCATGGTGTTGATATGTTACAGAACTATACTCCACAGGGCATTGCGATTCACATTCTGATATGGGATGCAGGGATTGGAGTGCTTGGTAGTTCAACATTGGATGGAGTTGAGTTTCGAGTAGAGTGGTTGCTTGGGGAGTTGACTGAGATTATTTGGCCATTAATCATTCTACTCATCAGGAGCATGTGGGTGTCATGCGTGGTGAACACTTGGAGAGACTGCATCTTGAGGGCAGTCTACCTTGTGTCACACAGGTGGATATGGGACGTCGGTATCATATGTAGTTGGATTCAATTATTGCTTGAGGACAAGCAATATTCCGGCTGGGAGGACTATAATGTCCCCATTTCGGGACATTATAATTTTACAGAGTGCTATGCCTACCAGAGTAGCCAGATAGGGGTGACAGAGAGTTCGGGGGAAATTGAGGGGTTTTATTGGGCCTGAATTGCATCGTTCATCATCAGGATCCATTCTGCACATCTTGGCTTTGGTTCCGTTGCATTCCGATGATTTTCATAATTTTGAGTTATTATGGGTCATATCGTAATGAAATTCACTGAGAAGGTCATAATGGGCATATTACTTGGAGAAACCTCTTAGTGTAATAGCTCATCGGAATCGGGAAGAAGAGCACTACAGGATAAGACGATGAGAAGTGACTTTCAGTGGCCGGAGAAGCCATAAGGATGGATAAATCACTTTTTAGAGGTAAAATGGTTAATTAATTAATTAATTAAGTGATTTAATCAAGGAATAATAAAATAAGTAAAAGTCACTTGGAGGGAAAAGGTCAACAACAAATTAGAGTTTCCGCAGTGAATTAGGGTTTAGAAAAGCTATAAGAGAAGGGTCAGTGACCTAATTCATCATTATACAGATTATGACTTGTCATTGAGGAGAAGAGGCGCATCTCAGGAGAGATAGTTCAGTGTATTCCAGGAGGAAGACACCAGTTAGCTGATTTTGCTGTTGAAAGACACACCCTAGTCACTGGGAAGATCATCCAGGTCTTCCATCATTCTTCATTGATTCCGCAGTGCTCCCATATTCCAGGTATTATCTTTTAGTTGCTTATTTGTATTCCGGCTAAGATCCTTTTGTCTTTTGATCTAGTCGAGTCTTGTTATTTTATTCAGCCGTAGTTTC
Source organism: Picea mariana (assembly GCA_032191745.1). Lineage (NCBI taxonomy): Eukaryota > Viridiplantae > Streptophyta > Pinopsida > Pinales > Pinaceae > Picea > Picea mariana. The sequence goes on along the minus strand of JASDQU010738547.1, from coordinate 194,521 downwards.
TTATTTGTATTCCGGCTAAGATCCTTTGTCTATTGATCTAGTCGAGTATTGTCAGTTTATTCAGCCGCATTCAACCATTTTGTAATCCACAAAGATATCATAATACAAACTTTGCAGTCCTTTGTCACATTTATTATTTGTATGATCATTTATATGCTGTAAACCTTTGATCCTACACACACATTAGCAACGTTTCCTAGACTAGCCAAGTCAGGAACATTACATCGTCTCTGTTTGATCAGGTTAATTGAAGAGTCGTAATTGAAAATGTTAATGAGCACACAGTCACTGCCTTCTTTTATTTTGATAGTTGAATCGATAACTCAACATTATTATATTGGTTGATTAGTGAGTTGTAATTGGAAATGATAATGGGCATACAATCGCTGCGTCCTTTTGTTGTAACAGTTGGATTAATAACTCAACATTGTTATGAATGGTTTGATTGGGAGTAATTGGATATGTACAGTCACATAGATCCTTCTTTGCTTTATGCATTGGTCTGTGTGTTTCCTACGACGTGGCATAAATTGAAGTGATGGTTGCTGTTGATGTGTGCTTAATTTGCCTGATAGGGATTATTTCGATTTGAAGTATCGATAATTGTGGCCTAGCTATCTACTATGTATAATTTATAGACATCATGCATCATTTTGTTTTATTGCACCGTGAGAGATGAGCATGGGGTTTTGGTAGTATGGTTTCATTGCAAATTTAATTATCAGATTTATTAAAGGAATGGAATCGGGCAAGTTTAAAAAAGTTTGTCCAACTCAAGAAAAACCTGTGGCTATATTAGAAATTAATTTATGGGCAATAGTTAATGTTTTTATGCTGAGCAGAGTTGAAGCAGTATCACTGTGTGTTCATTGGATTTTGTTTTAAATATAAAAGGGAAGGAATTGAAAAGAAACATAATGCTTTAAACAAAATGGGTGAAGTCATGATGATTCTGAGTATGATTATTCTATGTTAATTGAAATATTTTAAGGAAATTGAATGTGGATAGTGAATAAGTATTAACACACAGTAATTGTTTAAATTGGATTTGGATCATTTGCATTAAATACATAATTGTTTTATGGACTACTTAATTGGTTTTTCGAACAATATTCATTTTTTTTCCCTACCATTATTTCACTTTTTGCTCATTACGATTCCCCTCGCCTTTCCATATTCACTATCCACTCCTCGTTCCTAAAATTTAATTATAGTTAAGATAAGCTTTGTATTATGACAGTTAAGGAATCACAATGATGAATTACAATGACATGTTCTTTTGGTTTACGATACAGTTGATTGTTTTATGTTTGTGAGCAGTAATCATGATTTCCCCTCCCTCATTTTAACATTTTTCGCTCAATACAACCCCTCGCATATCCCAGAACCCTTGTTCACCCCCTACTCATTGAAAACTATTAAACAATTTGTATGGATTGGATTGCATGAGTCTGATATGTTGCTGAGCCAAATTTTATTTCATATTTAAAAGAGTTGTCATGTATGGTTGTTAAAGAAACTATTTGCTAATCAATTGTGCATACACGAATAAGATTTTTCAGCAGAGGTAGCCATGGCAGGGGTAACCGAGGAAGAGTTAATTGGAACAGGGTCCCTAGAAGGACAAGATTCTCTATACACTTTGATGTAGACTCACAAGAGTTAGGCCAGCTATTTCAAGCTGGGTTTTTTAACTGGATTGGGAAAGGAGTGGTCCAACCTAGGCCTGAAAGGACTCCCTTCCAAGCCCCACAGGTCCCTAGTATCCCAGTGCCTCCTCATGTATCACTGCAACCTGAAGTCCCCGAAAACAACGGATGGGAAGAGATTGTCCACATGGCAGTCTCCCAACATCGTGGCTGGCCTAACTTGTCTGTACTTGCTCCCCTGCCTATCAATCAAATTTCCCAAGATGCCCTTGTCCACTCACCGGTTCAGTCTTCCCATGCAAGCAAAAGGTTGAAAACCGAGGCCCACCATGCTCATGACAAAGGAAAAGCCACGGCTACCCCTTACTCACCCTCAATTGAATTTGATAAATCCGTGTCCTCCCGCATGCATTTGAGAGATGATTGCTCTCATGTGATCAGTGAGATTAGGCCTAAAGGCTCCACACAATGTAAGGAAAATTCAGAGAGATCAAAAGGTGATAGCAAAAACAAGGAAAAGATTGCCTCCCATAGTGGAAAATATGGATTTTAAGTTTTTATTTATTTATTGATGAGAGCAATTGACTTCTGAAATTTTGGACAACACACTATTTTTTGGATATATGGGTAATATAATTTTGGAAATAATTTCAATTATCATTGATATAAATTGTCAAAGTATGAAAATGATTATGGGAGTCACAAGGAGGGATGTTTTGTTTTCTTAACTAGTTGTGTTATCATTGTTAGAGAACTAAAGGGAGTCACAAGGGGTCCCACCTACTAGTTATTATTTATTTAAAACCCTTATTATGATTTTATTACTTTTCCCCCTCAACTAAAAAGTTGGTTGAGTTTTAGTTAACTTAACTAAGGAAGTAGTTCAACTACTTCAACCAATTCTAATTTGCTTAAAGGCAAAAGGAAAGGGAGGAACAAGGGAGAGAATAGAAGGAGAAGAATACTAAGGTTTGCTCTTTGAGTTTTGTTGAGATAATTCAGTTTTCATTCATTCCTTAATTCATTAGAAGCCTAATTTGTTTTTATGATAGCAGGGTCCTATTGTAGACAACAAGATTCAGGGCTGAATTACATCATTCAAACACTTGTTTTTCAGAGCTGTTGATCTATCTTTGATAGTCTATGTAGACTTGTTTGTTTGTGAATTAGATTTCATGACTGGCAAAGGCTATTGTGCAAAGTCGAGTGGGCAAGAATCTATGGAAAGCTGATCCAACTTTTAAAGTTTGGTTTTTTACTTTTTGTCAGAAGTCCTTTTGTATGTTTCATCGGGGACATCTAAGTTTGACTTTGGTCCAAAACTTCCTTGGGAAATTTTGTAAAGAGAACGATTTTTTTGATGAATTGGAATGAAATAAACAATTGCTTTATGTCTCATCTGTTGTGACTATTGACTTGGTGTCTTTAATTCTGTCTCTATATTTATTTCAACATCTGTTATGTTCAAAAAATCACATAAATAATGAATTTAGCATCAAGCTTTTATTTATAAAAAAACTAGCCTAAGCACTTGTAATCGATACTTATGAGTTAGGATATCAATTTTGATGGCTATAGACATAGGTTGATATTCCCGTCTATCTTGCTTTAGCCAAACATGATCTGAAAATGCTTGAGTAAGATCATTTCATATCTTTTCCTCAACATTTATTAGGCGACCATACTGGGGAGATCTTCAATATCTCTCTAGTTAATTTTTTTATGATCGATTATCATCGAATACATCTATTTTCCTGATATTGATTCTTTGACTGTTTTATTCTTAATGACTGTACCTGTCGCAAGGTAGCCCAATATTGCGCCTGATCTTCAAGATCAAACCAACATTGCTTTGAATTTGTTTAACACCATTTTAGACACTGCTAATACTCGGACTGAGCTTAATCATTCATGGGCAACACTTGAACGAGACATTAGTGCCCTAGAACGTTGGGCAACTAGACATAGACATCTTAGAAATCAATAATAAGCTTCTTGTTCCTTCATCCCTGGCCTTCTTTCATGTCCTTAGACCCTCGTGTTTCTAGGAGAAGAAGAGGCTTATCACCTGAAATTAATCCTATTGTTGAAATAGGAAGAAGAAACGTTGTGTTATCTACCCAACAAAGTGCTCAAAGAAGAACTTTGTCTGATTCATCCAGTTCCTCTTTCTCTCCCTTACCTATCATCCACAATATGACATCTAGTGGTGGCTCTGGTGGCACTAGAATTGATTCCTCCTTTTAGTGTTCAGCTTCGTTGGTGATTGGTAGCTTATATAGCCACCATATCCTTGTCCAATCTACCACCAATCCCACCAAAGTCATGAAAAATGTATTGGTTTTCCAATTTGAAGAAGATGCCACAACCACACCGTGGCATGTTTCCTCTCCTCTTAACCTAGCACCTGCTACTCGTCCACTTCCTAACATCAAAGAGCATCTTCCTAGGTTTTCGGGGAATAACACTGTCACTACAAACGAACACCTGGTGGCATTTTCTAATGCTTGTCACAACATAGGAGCCAATGACAATGATACTTGCATGCGCTTATTTGTCAATTCCTTGGAAGGAAAGGCTGCGGCCGATTTCTTTGACCTTCCTCTTAATATTCTGTCTATTTGGGAGGAGTTAGTCTATTGGTTTAAATCCACCTATGAGCAATCTAAAATCCCAACTGAGCAGTTATGGGAGTACAATAACATCACCTATAAGAATGGTGAGACCATAAAGTCCTTCAACTTGTGTTTCACTAAGTTATACAATCAAATCCCTGAACTCATTCGACCTCAGAACCAAGCTGCTTTCATGCATTATTATAATGCATTACCTTCCCCCTATAGTCATAGGCTTGAATAAAAATCCATTGATAACCTCAGTTCCTCTCTGCATACTTGTTTAGAGTATGAAGAACAGCTTGAAAGAACAAGTCTTCCTCAGGGAGAATCGATTAAACAAACATACATGTCCGCCCTCTTACAACTAGTACAAGATATGAATAATCGTATGATAGCGTATGAGCGGAAGGGAAATGTCTCCCCTCTCACCCCTGGAGCTTCATCCTCTTCTTCACCCCCCTTTAGAAATCCAATTGAAAATAATTTTTAGCCTAAAGGTATCATGCCTCGAAGTTGGTGTGACTTTTGCGAGGAACACCACGAGGAAGCCACATGTGAGGTAAGGAAGAGCGCCAGAGATAAGATCTTTGGTAAAAGACCATAAACTATCATCACTGTCCTAGATTTGGTAGAGCCAGAAGATTTCATGATCATCAATACTAGGAACAAATCCTATGCTCCCAAAGGCAAATATGATCCTCCCCGCAATTCTTCTAGCCCGAGCTCATCCTCACCAACTGCTACTGTTCAGGTTCCTAAATTTCTTGACAGTCAAGGAATTACCTCTCCTCTCCCCTCTTCCAAATATAATATCCTAAATCAGTTGGCCAACATCAAAGAAAATGAAACCCTTCTGGACATGGTTGTCGTCCCTGAACAACAGAGGCATCTGAAACAATTCATGGATGGAAAAGCTTCCATTGTATCCAACCTCTTTGAAGAGGTAAACGAAGAGGATTCGTTTGTAAATAAAGTAAGTGTACATGATTTTAGATACCCTGTAAAAAATCCCCCTTTTTATATTTCTGTAAAGATTATGGATAAGATCGCCCATTGTTGCCTCATTGATGGCGGTTCGGGCCCGAGTGTGATGTTCAAGATTATCATGGAAGACCTGGGCTTGTCTTGTACAAATGAAAATGCTAGAAGCATGCTCTCTTATAATAGTCTACAACAAACGACCATAGGTGAGCTTAAATATGTGACCTTAGTTTTGTGCGCACACCCTGAAATAAGGACAACCCTTAGCATTTAGGTAATTGAAATGCTAGTAAGCAATTACTCAATCATCTTGGGAAGAGATTGGCAAGCTTTGACGGGTGGATACCTCTCACTCAACGAGACACATTTATTCGTTCCTTGGAATGGTAAAAACATATAGTCCTTAGAGAGGGAAGAATTTCACCTTACATAGAGAGTGTTCCATAACCTAATGTGAACTATATCGAAGATGACCTAGGAGTGTATTCCATCTTTGCTGAGGAGGACAACATTCCCTTGGAACAAATTGATTTATATGATGGTATGTGGCACATGCACTTTGATGGTTCATGCTCTAATGAAGGTAACAGAGCTGGCATTATCTTGATTTCTCCTGTAGGAAAAATCCATAAATTTTCTTATAGGTTGGAGTTTGCTTGCAAGAACAATGTCACTGAATTCAAAGCTTTATTATTAGGCATTGAAAATGACTATAATCTTGGTTGTGGTCATCTTTCGATTTTTGGAGATTCTGAGCTTGTTGTGAACCTTGTACGTAAGATTTACTCTCATAGCAACAAGTTGATGAAACGATACACCCAAATTGTTTGGGCACTTATCTCGAACCTATTATCTTTCAACATCACTCATGTTAAGAGGGAGTTAAACTCAATGGATGATCGGTTAGCTGTTTTTGCAGCCTCTCCGAATCGACAAATTCCACCACACAAACGTGATTGTACTTTTCAATCTCTATATCGTCCACATATCCCTGCCAATATAGAATCTTGGTAGGTCTTCTCTAACGATGAGAGCATTTGTGCTTTCATTCAAAATGAACCTTATAAGCCTAATGAAATTATATCCATAGAAGATAACAAGATTCCTAAAGGCTTGACTCCTCTAGAGAGTTCGTTTTCATCGAGTGATGTAGGCAATAAAGAGAAACAAAAAGAAGAGGAGTCGAAAAGGAAGGTGGGTGAAACCATCTCCTTGAACATTGGGACAGTCGAGTCTCCAAAAAATGTTAAAATAGGTGCCCAATGTTCTCATGAAGAGAAAATGAAGTTTGCCAAGCTACTTGGTGAATTTCAAGATGTTTTTGCTTGGTCTTGTGAGGATCTTTGTGGTTTTGATCCTGGTCTTATACAACATGCCATTCCCATCAAGGAAGGCATAAAACCAGTTAGGAAAAAACAAAGACCTATCAACCCTGCACTGGAAGCAACTATTTGAAAGGAGTTGGGGAAATTCTTGAACGCTGGAATTATCCTTCCGCTCAAGTATTCTGAATGGGTTTCAAATTTGGTTCCTGTTCGGAAAGCCACTGATCATATCAGATTTCGCATTGATTTTCACACATTTAATTCGGCTATTATGGAAGATCACTTTCCTCTCCCTAACATAGAAACGATTTTGCAGCAAGTTGCAGAGCCACAGATGATGCCCTTACTTGACGTTTTTTCCAGTTACAATCAAATCAAGGTAAAAGGGGCACATAAATTCAAAACCACCTTTATTACTCATTGGGGTACCTTAACTTACGAACGTATGACTTCTGGCTTATTTGATGCAAGTACCACTTTTAAAAGACCTATGCAAATAACTCTTGAAGATTTGATCGGTAAGGTTATTCATGTCTATCTTGATGATCTAACTGTGTACTTTAAAGGGCTATCAATTGTCTCAAAGTTTCAAGAATTATGGCTGGGTCCTTTCAAGATCACTTTTGTCCTGGGTAGTAACTCTTATATCCTAAAAGATTTACAAGAGCGATTGTTTTCTTACAACACTAACGGTTCTCACTTAAAACACTACGTGGAGCCAACTTGAAAAGTTTTAACACTGTTTGGATTTTTTGTATATTAGTAGTCTAGTTCTGCTTTCATTTTTCCACTGTTTTTCATTTCTTCTTTTACAGTAGTTTGATTTCTGCTTTCTTTTTAATAGCTTTCATGCTACTTTTACATTCTATCATATTTATTTTCTGTTGTTTTAAATTTTGTAATCCTATTTCTGTCATGGTTTTTATTGCTTTTCATCTTTTAGTTGATTTTGGTCAAGAATAAGATGTTGGATCAGTTCTGCCACACTGAAACTCCTGCAAGATATTGTTAGTCCATACCAATCAAGTTTACACAACTGTTACGATGTTTCCCCTGAAAGCACAATTGAATTTGTTATTTGCTTTCACTGTTGTCTTATAAAGAAATTGGTTCTCTCCTGCTTCTGTTTTCCATTTCTTCATCCATTTGAGAATTAAAAGAACAAGTCCATAAATTTTTTTCCTTGAAGTAAAGAGCAGATTCTAGTGGAATGGTTATGCATACATGGATAAACCCCCCTCATACTTAACATTTTTCATGAGTTATTCCCAAATTCCTAGTCATTTTTCCATTAAATACGCTCACTTCCCCCTGTTGTATAATCATTTTGGTTATACTTTCCTGATCCCCTGTTCTTGGTCTACGAAACCATGCATTATGAGTTCTTAATCTGTTGGAAACAAATTTCCTTATGGAGTTACCAGTTTGTTGATGATAAAAATCACAACGAGGTTTTCGCCCGCAAAGTATTGCTAAAGCCTATTATTTAAACTAAGCTAATGATATATAATACTAGTAGGCGGGACCCCCTTGTATTTTGGAGGATCATATAAGGCTCTTCTTACACATTTATGCTGTTGTTCGACACTGCTTACAGGGTTCTACATGATTGATGATGAAGTATTAATTTTGTTTGTGTCATAATGGCAGATGGATAATGGATTTTATGTGTTGGTTTCATAACTCTAAAGCTCTAAATTCCATGTATGAATGGCTTATATTCAATGTTATTATTGACGCCATGATTTATTACCTATTACACCTACACAAGACACATGTTAGTTATAACAAGAGACAAAAGCAATATGGAAAAATCCAAGGAGAAGGAACTAAACTATGCTATGTTATACTATATGCATGTGAAATTTAAGGAATTGATGTTAGTTCTAACTAGCAATGTTAGTGGCTATACGATTTTATTGAGTTATATGAGGCGCATGTGATATATGTTATAGTATGGTTTTTGGAAATGGTTAATATGGATTGGGTGGCGCAATTGGCAAACAATGTATGCAATTTTCGATGCATGGATTAATGGTTTGGCTGGCTGTCGTGTACTATGTAATTGAATGAGTGGAGGATGGAAGCGACATGCATTAAATGCACATCACTCCATACTTCTCCCACTGGCTGTCACCCTAGATTGGTTATTGTTCATTTGATTTTTTTTGTTGTGGTTAAGCTCTGGGATTTAGGTGTGGAAGAAACTGCTTGACCAAGTTCGCATTTTTAAGGCCATTTGGTTACATGTATGTTTTTTTCAACCATCCATGAATTCGCTCTGTATATGAAATGAACATTAGCTCGGTGATGTATTGGTCTGTGTTTTTCTTGAGACTGAAAACTGTGTAAACAAATGGTGTTTTCTATGGAATTATTGTGGTGTTATTCATTGCAAATGGAAAAATTGATGGTTGAAGTCGCGATATAATTGGCTGTTCTGTGTGTTGGAAGCCGTGATGGCTCTTTGTTGTATTTATGGGTTTTTATTGGAGGGTTTCATTTTGTTGGCCTTGCTGGTCGTCTCCTCACAGTCATTATAACAAAACTCGATTGTATTTGGTGTTATGGGGTTGTTGTGTATGATTTGAACCACCTTTTGGTCATTGCATATCGTTTTTCCACCTGGTCGTAAGCTAATTTTACGTTATTGGTATCCACACAGTTGGTTATGGGTGGCTATTATGCCAAGAATCTTGCTTTAGGGTTGGTTGGTATTAACTGGGCTCTGCATTTATATTGGCATTATTTGGTTTTTGGGGAAAACTACGAGGGTTATGCCTCTGCGTGTTCTTGGTATTGGTTACTTTCCAACGAGAAATCTCTTCTCCTCTACATCACGGTCTACCCTACCTGGTGTCGAACTGTCACCCTGTCTCGTAAGCTAAATGTTGTAAGGCTTATGGTTCCACCGTGCTTGTCTCAAAGGCTCTCACCCACTATTGATATGGTTGACCTCCAGTCTCCCTGGGCTTGGTTCCACCGAACGAACCCTTGGTTATTTTGTTCATTAGTTACAGAGCCCGATTTTTTTAAACTAAACTAGTTGCACCCTGTCGGGCATCTTGTTGACTGTCATAAGTTTGTCTGAATAATATTGACATCAACTTTGATTGTTGGCTCGTCTCTGTTTGATCGGGTTAATTGAAGAGTCCTAATTGAAAATGTTAATGAGCACACAGTCGCTGCCTTCTTTTATTTTGACAGTTGAATCGATAACTCAACATTGTTATATTGGTTGATTAGTGAGTTGTAATTGGAAATGATAATGGACATACAATCACTGCCTCCTTTTGTTGTAACAGTTGGATTAATAACTCAACATTGTTATGAATGGTTTGATTGGGAGTAATTGGATATGTACAGTCACAAAGATCCTTCTTTGCTTTATGCATTGGTCTGTGTGTTTCCTATGGAGTGGTATAAATTGAAGTGATGGTTGTTGTTGATGTGTTCTTAATTTGCCCAATCGAGATTATAGTGATTTGAAGTATCGATAACTGTGGCCTAGCTGTCTACTGTGTATAATTTATAGACATCGTGCATCATTTTGTTTTATTGCACCATCAGAGATGAGCACGAGGTTTTGGTAGTATGGTTTCATTGCAAATTTAATTATTAGATTTATCAAAGGAATGGAATCGGGCAAGTTTAAAAAAGTCTGTCCAACTCAGGAAAAACCTGTGGCTATATTATAAATTAATTTATGGGCAGTAGTTAATGTTTTTATGCTGAGCAGAGTTGAAGCATTATGACTGTGTGTTCATTGGATTTTGTTTTAAATATAAAAGGGAAGGAATTGAAAAGAAACAAAATTCTTTAAACAAAATGGGTGAAGTCATGACGATTCTGAGTATGATTATTCTGTGTTAATTGAAAGATTTTAAGGAAATTGAATGTGGACAGTGAATAAGTTTTAACACACAATAATTTTTTAAATTGGTGTTGGATCGTTTGCATTAAATACATAATTGTTTTATGTATTACTTAATTGATTTTTCGAACAATATTCACTTTTTTTCCCTACCATTATTTCACTTTTCGCTCATTACGATTCTCCTTGCCTTCCCATATTCACCATCCACTCCATGTACCTAAAATTTAATTATAGTTAAGATAAGTTTTGTATTATGACAATTTTTGAGGATCGCAAGGATGAATTACAGTGATATGTTCTTTTGGTTTATGATACAGTTGATTGTTTGATGTCTGTGAGCAGTAATCATGATCTTTTCCCCCTCATTTTAACATTTTTCGCTCAATACAACCCCTCGCATATCCCATAACCCTTGTTCACCCCCTGCTCATTGACAACTACTAAACAATTTGTATGGATTGGATTGCATGAGTCTGATATGTTGCCGAGCCAAATTTTATTTCATATTTAAAAAGGTTGTCATGTATGGTTGTTAAAGAAACTATTTGCTAATAAATTATGCATACATGAATGAGATTTTTTAGCAGAGGTAGCCATGGCAGGGGTAACCGAGGAAGAGGTAATTGGAACAGGATCCCTAGAAGGCCAAGATTCTCTATACACTTTGATGTAGACTCACAAGAGTTAGGCCAACTATTTCAAGCTGGTTTTTTTAACTGGATTGGACAAGGAGTGGTCCAGCCTAGGCTTGAAAGGCCTCCCTTCCAAGCCCCACAAGTCCCTGGTATCCCAGTGCGTCCTCATGTCTCACTACAACCTGAAGTCCCCAAAAATGATGGATGGCAAGAGATTGTCCACCCGATAATCTCCCAACATCGTGGCTGGCCTAACTTGTCTTTACCTTCTCCCCTGCCTATCAATCAAATTGTCCAAGCTGCCCCTGTCCACTCACCAGTTCAGTCTTCCCATGCAAGCAAAAGGTTGAAAACTGAGGCCCACCATGCTCCTGACAAAGGAAAAGCCACTGCTGCCCCTTCCTCACCCTCAAATGACTCTGATAAATTCGTGTCCTCCCACATGCATTTGAGAGATGATTGCTCTCATGTGATCAATGAGATTAGGCATAAAGGCTCCACACAGCCTAAGGAAAATTTAGAGAGATCAAATGGTGACAACAACAACAAGGGAAAGATTTCCCCCCAGAGTGGAAAATATGGATTTTAACTTTTTATTTATTTATTGATGAGAACAATTGACTTCTGAAATTTTGGACAACACACTATTTTTTGGATATATGGGTAATATATTTTTGGAAATAATTTCAATTATCATTGATATAAATTGTCAAAGTATGAAAATGATGATGGGAGTCACAAGGAGGGATGTTTTGTTTTCTTAACTAGTTGTGTTATCATTGTTAGAGAACTAAAGGGAGTCACAAGGGGTCCGACCTACTAGTTATTATTTATTTAAAACCCTTATTATGATTTTATTACTTTTCCCCCTTAACTAAAAAGTTGGTTGAGTTTTAGTTAACTTAACTAAGGAAGTAGTTCAACTACTTCAACCAATTCTAATTTGCTTAAAGGAAAAAGGAAAGGGAGGAACAAGGGAGAGAATAGAAGGAGAAGAATACTAAGGTTTGCTCTTTGAGTTTTGTTGAGATAATTCAATTTTTATTCATTCCTTAATTCATTAGAAGCCTAATTATTTTTTATGATCGCAGGGTCCTATCGTAGACAACAAGATTCATGGCTGAATTACATCATTCAAACACTTGTTTTTCAGAGGTGTTGATCTATCATTGATAGTCTGTGTAGACTTGTCTGTTTGTGAATTAGATTTCATGACTGGCAAAGGCTATTGTGCAGAGTCGAGTGGGAAACAATCTGTGGCAAGCTGATCCAACTTTTAAAGTTTGGTTTTTACTTTCTGTCATAAGTCCTTTTGTATGTTTCATCGGGGACATTTAAGTTTAACTTTGGTCCAAAACTTCCTCAGGAAATTTTGTAAAGAGAACAATTCTTTTGATGAATTGGAATGAAATTAATGATTGTTTTATGTCTCATCTGTTGTGACTATTGACTTGGTGTCTTTACTTCTATCTCTATATTTATTTAAGCTTCTGTTATGTTAAGTAAATCACATAAATAATGAATTTTGCAGCAAGATTTTATTTATAAAAATACCAGCCTAAGCACTTGTAATCGATACTTGTGAGTTAGGATATCAATTTTGATGGCTATAAACATAGGGTGATATTCCTGTCTATCTTGATTTAGCCAAGAAGGATATGAAAATGCTTGAGTAAGATCATTTAATATCTTTTCCTCAACACCGAGGACATACCACAATGGTCTGAAATATTTGTTTGATTAGCCAACTTTGAATGCTATACATAGCAGATGGTTGGAATTCCTTTGTGAGTATGACTTTGATATTAAACATGTCAAAGGAAAATAGAACAAGGTGGATGATGTACGCAATAGGAGAGTGCATGATCTACATGCTACAACCATTAGCATGTTTCAAACTGATTTTAAAGGTAGAATTTCTGAGGCTGCAAAAGATGATTTGCAGTACATGGAGTTGGTAACAAAATTGCAGCAAGGTAAAATGCAGCAGAAAGTTGAAGATTATGAATTGGGAAATGATGGAATTGTCTTGTACAAGAACATATTTTATGTACCCAATTCTCATGAATTGAGGAGTATGATTTTAAAAGAGATGCATAATGTACCTTATGTTGGACACCTAGGATATCAGAAAACAGTTTCAGCAGTCAAGGGCCAATATTATTGGCCAGGCATGAAGAGGGAGATTGTTGAATACATTGCTAAAGGCTTGGAGTGTCAAAGGGTCAAGGCGGAGCATAGACACCCAGCTGGGTTGCTGCAGCCATTGCCCATTCCTGAGTGGAAGTGGGAAGTGGTGACAATCGATTTCATCACCAAATTGCCTAGAACAAGCAAGCATCATGATGCTATCATGGTGGTGGTGGACAAGCTTACCGAACTTTCCCATTTCATTCCTATAAAGGTTACTCATAAGGCAACCAATTTTGATTATATTTATATGAGGGAAGAATCATGCTTGCATGGCATACCCAAGAAAATTGTGTCTGACAGAGACCCAAATTTTACCTCAAAGTTCTGGAAGGGGTTATTCAAAGGGTTCAGAACAAATATGAACCTCAACACAACTTATCATACCGAGTTTGATGGGAAAATAGAAAGGGTGAACCAAGTGATAGAGGATATGCTAAGGATGTACATGATGGAAAAACCATCTAAATGAGAAGATTATCTACACTTGGTAGAATTTGCCTACAACAATGGGTACCAAGCATCACTGAAGATGAGCCCATTTGAGACACTTTATGGCAGAAAGTGCAACACACTAGTAAGTTGGGAAAACCCAACAGATAGAGCAGTAGTTGGGCCAGAGTTGCTCAGGGAAATGGAAGAGAAAATGTCAAGGATTAAAAAGAATTTAAAGGCTGCCCAAGATAGGTAGAAAAGCTATGCCGACAAGGGTATAACTCATAGGGAATTTAAAGTGGGTGATCATGTTTTCTTGAAGGTGAAGGCCAACAAAAGTTCCTTGAAGTTGGGAAATTGTTCCAAGTTGGCAGCCATATATTGTGGGCCATTTGATATCCTAGAGAGGATTGGACCAGTAGCTTACATGCTTGCATTACTTGCATCTATGTATATACTTAATGCATTCCATGTATCATTGCTTAAGAAATATATACATGATGCTAATCATCTTATTGATTGGAATGTGATTCAGGTGGAGCAAGAAAGCGCTTTTCAAGTGCATCAGGTACGCATTCTGGAGAAGAAAATCAAAGAGCTCTGGAATCAAGCCATAGGGCTTGTAAAGGTCCTATGGATCTGGTACAGTCCTGAAGAAACAACTTGGGAGCATGAAGATTCTATGCGGGCATAATACCCACATCTTTTTGAAGATTTTGAAAAATCTTGCCGATGTTATGTAAAAGAGTTGCACTGAGGACAATAAAAAAATAAGGGGAGGGGATTGTAATAACCCAAGGCCGATCCCCTACTGAATTGTAATGATGTTTAATGAAGTTTATAGGCTGGCGAGCTGAGTATTTATAAACTAGGAGGTTTATGTGTTTATTAGGCCGGAGAGCCTAGATGATAAGGCGAGTGAGCCTATTTTTGTATATGTAATTATGTAGATCATTAATAAAAAATACATCGTTGCGTGTAGACAAACCATGAAGAAAGAGTTATGGGGGACTAAGCTCCACTAGGAAGGGAAAGGGAAGGGGGGCTAATAGGCTAGAAAAAATGGGATAAGCTTGAGGGCTTAACCCAAGGGAATTTTATAATATATTCCTAAAAGACTAAGGTTGGACATAACCTATTATCCTAAGTTCTTTTGGGGAGAGGAATGAACTCCAAGTGGAGAGGAATGAACTCCTGGAGAGCTAAGTGTCAGCCAGGACACATGCAGATTTATGTGGGAAATTCCATCGTTGTGGGGGCTGTCTCACCATTCTAACCATTCTTTCTATCCTTCCCATGCACACATGCACTGAGCAAGCATCCAGTCAGCCATTTCTCCACCATTGTTGAGCTCTCTTCCATCATGAACACTGTAACTCACACACACTGGTAGTTTTGTTGAGTCATACCCTGCCTTACCTTATTTTTCTACTGTGGTTACCCATTTGACTTAGGAGCTAGACAAAAGAAGCAAGTTGTCAGGATTGTGGTTTTGAAGAGGAGGGTTGTCAGGCCCGTGGGTTGAAGAAGCAGGTTGTTATGCCTATGAGCAACTCTCTCCAGGTGAGAGAGATTGCTGGGGAAGTGATTTATCCTGGAGGAAGTCTAGCATCAACTACAAAGCTATGAGAATTCATTATACGACTTGTTGCTGAAGCCCTGGAAGGGAAGTGGAGTAGCCGATGGATTGTGGAACAATGAAGGTGTATATTCCCGAGGTGGGACAGACATGTGGCGAATGAGACTGTGTGAGCGATGGGCGTAAGTAGGCTCCTTGGAGGGAATCCTTCCTGTTGCATTGTGCAACTTTCTATAGTATCAACTTAGCCTAGGATTTCCTTTACCCTGGGTGGAGTTTAGTCCCAGCTCGGGGGTGACCCACTGCTGATAGCTTGGAGCAACGTGGTCTAAGGCTGGGAGGTTCATGAAAGGTCTGTACACATTTGGTGGTCTTCTCATAAAAAGATAAGTACCAATTCTATGTTAATTGTATGTTGTGTATCTTGTATGTGTTATAATGTTATCATCATTTCATGTATATGTTGCATGTATGTGTTTATTGTCACTTCCACTTGAATGTGTGTATGAAAAAAATGTCTATCTCTGTTTAAATTTCCATTAGATATATATGTTTATGAGCTCAAACATAACATGCATAGCTCAATGGCTTAAGACTGGAGTGTGCTACAAATTTGTATCAGAACTTGGTCAGTTTGGTTTTAAAGTAGTGGCGTGTCACCAGCATGGGTGTCCGGGGGACGTTATAGACCCCCAAGAAACAAGTTATGCCCTCCGAAAGTAAATTAGTGTTGAAATTTTATCTTAACAGTTTCAGCTGTAACTTTCTCATACAAGCTCTATTTTGTCGAATAGATTAGCTCGTTGAAAAGCTCTCCTCGAGATATTTTATTTAAGATACAAAGACTTATGTGGAGCCTACAACACTTACACTCTCGAAAATTATAACTCCTCAAAACTTTGTTTAGGCCCTCAAAAATGCCCTGCAACATTATGACCTTCGAAAACTAGAAATTTTTGTAGAAAAGTTGATTGTTTTTTCACTATGACAACCTTTAAATCTTAGCCTTCGATCTCAAATCACGTGAGATATTAGTCATTGATATGAACTCCATCGATGTTCGATGATCGACACTTTCCTTTGGATGCGCACAACACTATCCCAACACTTCCAACTTGACCATCGACCATCGACCCTTCTCCTGGACAACCGATTCACAACACATCTATGAACTGACCAACCCGACCATCAGCCGTCGGTGATTTCCCTTTGGTCAAATGAAAATACCTTACCGATTCACCTGACCCAACCATTGGCCATTGACCATTCCTAATAGCTGACAAAAACACTTCTCCAATTTGACCGACCCAACCATAAGCCATCGATCATTTCTTGGTTGACATGGAAACTATGTTGATGTGGCATGATACATGGATGTTGATGTGGCATGATATGTAGACTATAACATGGCACTCTAGATAATGTGGCATGACACATCATCACCCTCTTTTCTTCATCGACCATTAGTTGTTTCTCTTGAACAAACTGAAACCTCGCCGAATCGGTCGACACCCGACCATCAACAAACAACACTTTCTCTTGCTCGATTGAAACACTTTGCTAAATCGACCGACACCCAACCATCGATTGTCAACAATTGTTTTTGGCGATGAGAACACTTTGCCAATTCAGCTGACCTGACCATTAGTCATCGATAAATTCTCTTGGCCAACTCCAACACTTAGATATTTCAAATCCTCAATGAATTTGGACTATCAATCTCCCATTCAAAAATGATCTCGGTCATTGATCTATCAAACTTTTCCCAACTCTACCAACACCCAATCATCGACCATTGACCATTGGAGATTTATTTGGTTGATCAAAACTCTTCTCCAAACTCACCGATCCGACCATCGACCATCGATTATTTCTCTTGTCCAATTTCCAACACTTAGAAATTTCAACCAAATCCCCGATGAATCTAGGTCGTCGATCTATCATTCAAACTGATCTTGACTGTTGATCTGCTACAACCTCCCATTGGATGAAAATGAATCCAGACCGTTGATCTGTCTCATTTTTCCAATTGCCGAAAATGAATCTCGATCGTTGATATGCTCAACCTTTTAAATGACCAAAACCTTATAAATTTTTAAATTTATCACAACGAATCTAGGTCGTTGATATCAAGATCAAACACAATCTTGATCGTCATTTCACTGAACTGTCCCAACTCCTTCGATGGCCATTGAAACACGAAACTCAACCTTCCAGGTCAGATTTTAACTTTGTAAATTTGCAGATTGAATCCATTAAACCTCTCAGACAAATTTGAGGCATTTAAACTCAATTTTTGCTCATGAATTTGGGTGTTTCACTCTAATTTTTCCCTTCATTTTCCCCAAATTCATCACAGAACAAATCCATAAAAACGAACTTTCACAAATTTGCACTGGCTCTTGGCCCATACAAGCCCAAGGTTTGAACCAAAATCTCTGATACCATATTGTAACATACCTTGCCTCCAGTTGTGGAACACTACATGCCGAATACACATTAAAAATCAAGATTTTGTACTCAATTAATTTCCTGTAGCTTACCAGCTACAGATCACACATAGATTTAACTATTTGACTGATACCATATTCTAAATGCATCTAAAAACATAAAGAAGCCATGAATGCAATTGTTCAAGCTACAACAAAATACCCATCTTTCATCTAAACCATTTGCACAGTAAAATTAAACATAGTAACACAACAAAACACTTATTTGTTAATACTTAACCAACTGGATGCATATGAAGGATGAACCTCCCATCCATAAGCATCGTTGATCATTTATTTCAACAATAGGCCACCCCTGAGTTGAGGCTATGAGTCCACAAGGAGATTCAACCCTTTTGGTTGTCCACTCTCCACACATAGTAGCCCCAAAATCCAGGTTCCACTATGTTCCCCAGAACTTACAGAAACCAAGGAATGGCATCCCCCTTGATTTCATATAATCCCTTTGACCTTCCCACTTCCCTTTAGGGCTCTAGTGCATCTGATTAACTAGGAATCCTCCCAACTCATCCAAGAGTACTCACAAAAACCTTCACAAGACTCTTGAGCCATTTCCTTAACATGAAAACATTTCACAGGCTTACAACTCGATTTACAGACACACATGCCTCTTTCTCAACATAAAACACAACCAAACAATGGATGCCTTCAAGCACAACATGGCTGGTTCTCTTCCCAACACTCAACTCCTCTCTTGGTGTTCAAAATCTTTTTGTAAAACTTGTCTCTATTTTGCATACGAATTTTGCTTCTTCTCCCTTGATTTCTTGACTCTCACTCTTCCCAAGGACGATTGTACTTCAACCCATGCTCCCAAATGAGTATGGGATGTGACTCCTTACACCCACCCTCTTACATGAGTTTAATGATTGGCTTTGGGAACACTCAACAACAATTAGGAGGTTGTACACAATGATAATAATTTCAAGAATGGGGTTGGATTAATATCCATGAATAATTCCTCCTTGGACCCCCTCTCTCTTGTGGAATCATAGCCCCCCATCATTATTCATCCCTTTCGTTTCACAGCCAACAATTACTATTTTTATTAATGATTTCAATGCACATAATATACAATTTGGCCTCCGACCACATTAAACCAATACAGGCTCGTTGCCCTAACACAACACATCGACTCACCAACCTAAATCACATTTATACAATTACATTATAATTCACGAGGATTAGAATTGGGGATGTTACATGTTCATTCTTTTCTCCATGTTAGAAGAGCTCCCTCTTGTTTTTATACCATGTTTAGCTTAGAACATATGAGTCTTTGTGGATATACAAATGAAGCCTTTTGTTTTAAACACACATGCTTTTAGTATCGACATGTAATGACTAGAATGTAGATGTTTTTCCTCTTTGCTTATGATGTCTATTGAGCGTATATGGTCTTCCAAAATGTATCGTTACCATTTTTACTTGAAATAAAAATGATACAAACATTTTCACACACACACACACACACACACATATATATATATATATAGAGAGAGAGATCTTCACTTCTGGTTACTTGAGATTATGGCTAAGCACCCTCATTATTGTATTACTAGTTTATGATTGATTAGTTGACCTAGTCAACACCCTTTTGTATTATTCCAGGTGGCTGTGATTGACCTAGGAATTTATGTGGGCACATAACCCCGCTATGGGGAAGGCACCCCACCTCTTAGGTTATGTATAAATACACATCTTATGAGTATTTTGTATCATTATCTTAGATTCATTGGTGATTGATTATTTTTCCCAAGGGCACCATATCTCTTATTCTCTTGTTCATGAGTTCACTTCTCTTTATGTGATATTTATGTTCAAGGTTTATGTTAGATTATGTCCAAGGTTTATGTTAGATTAGGGTTTTTTGAAGTGTTCATCATAGATTCATAAACTCTTTATCAACCCAACATGGTATTAGATTTAGTGTGGACTCTTCATTGTTAATCCAACATTGTTTTAGGGTTATTTCCAATGATAAATTAGGGGGTTTTAACAGTCTTTTTAGGACAACAATAGATTTCTAAGGTTTTTTACCCTCTCATTCACCAATGCCCTCCTTCTTTAACAAATTTTGGTCCTTTCAACAGATTTGAGGGGATATGTTGTAAGATTGTGCTCTTTTTTAGGGCAACACCCTCCTTGTTTCTTCTTTGTTCAACCAAATATTATAGTTTTAGAGGAAATTTGAGGTATGAGAATAGGGTTTTTTTAGCCCTATTTTAGTAAAACACACACACACACACACACATAGGAAATTTGATGTATGATACTAGGGTTTTTTCAGCCCTATTTTAGGAAAACACACACACATACACACACAAAGGTTTTTAATACTCTCCACCACCCACACCCTCCTCTTTTTGGTGTTTTTTGTTTTTCCAACAAATTTGATGGATTATTTTTGTATATTGGTGCTTTTCTAAAGAAACACACCTTATATTTCTCTCTGTTTCCGCCAAAAGTCACTTTTTTTTTTTTTTTTTAACAATGCTATTATTATGTGGTTTTCTCCTGTTTTCAAGATTTTTCAAGGCTTTTGCTAGTGGGATTACCATTGTAGAATCATGATTTTAAATTATATTCTTTAGGGCCTCTACGAGGGCCACTTCTCATATTTTATCTAAAGGATTGCTTGGAAACATGACTCTTTTTGTAGGTTTATTCAGTTGATCCATGAGACTATTGAATAATGGCATTTTCCTCGAGGGTTTAGGAACTAGGTTTTTTTTTATCACCTTGTATTGTAGAGTTAAAAACCCTTCTTGGCCCCTTTAATGTGTTCCCTTGAGGTCTTCACAAAGACTTCTTTTTGTTGGACCAGATGGATTGTTTCTTTGACATACCTATGGTGGTGTACTTTGTAGATTGGGTTGCACTGGATTCAAAAGATGATATTCTTGGTATTGAATCCTCCTTATTTGGAGACATCCTTTGTATTCCATGGTTGGTACATTTCTATTGGATGTTGTGGCTAGTGATGTGAAGCCTACTTGTCAACTTGCAATGGTGATTCATAGTGACTCTAACAACCACTTTCTTACAAAGGGAGACCCCTCTCAACACCTTTGATGTGGTTTCCACTCACAATTCCATAGAATATCTCCCACTCTATTTTATTGATGACTCTATGGATGCTTCTTAGCTTCTTTTAGTGGATCAGTTTGATTGTGTGGATATCTGTCTTCCACATTTTTATATTTTCCTTTATTAGACATACTGCATGTAAGATCATTCAATGTTTCACATGAATCTTCTTTCCCCACCGTGATCTTGGTTTCTCTTGGATGTACTTTCAATGAAAATTTTAATCTCATCCACATATTGTGCTCCTTTACTTGACAAACATACTTCAGTGGATATTTCTTTTAGACTTTAGTAGAAATCCCCCTTTACCAAGCCATGGAACCATGTTGGTATCAGTACTATGGTGTTTTGGGGAGGTATCATTTTTTTATTAGCCGCATTCAACATTAAGGGGGGGAGGTTCAATCTAATGATTTTTCTTCTTGGCCTCATGTCCATCTTCAAGGAGGATGTTGTGCATAGGGTTTACCCTATGTTGAGATGGGTATTCATTAAACCACTCACTTATTTTTAGCTACAATTGGCCATGTCTTTGAGTTTCTTATCCACACACTAACTCTCACTTGTATTTTAGCCACCTATATTCTATATTTTGGCCACAACCACTCTTTGTGGGAGTTGGGTATATAACTCTCACTTTGTATTTGAGCTTCCTTATGAGATGCACTCTCTTGGGTACATTTGTGTTGGGTATTTACACACTTGCACCCTTATTATATTTGATTTCTCCTAGTTGTTTTCAATATCTTAGATTATATTCAGGATTTCTTCTCAACCATGCTCTCTCAAGTGTATTTGTGTTAGGGATTTACACACCCACTCCCCTATTATATTTTATCATCCCTAGTCGTATTTGATCTCTTTAAACATATGGAATTGGGTCTTCCTACTCTCATTTTAGCTACAACTAATCTTATTAGAGTTGGGTACTTCCATCTCTTCTCCCCTATAGGGTGCTCCTCCCACCA
The DNA here is from genome assembly GCA_032191745.1 of Picea mariana. Classification (NCBI taxonomy): domain Eukaryota; kingdom Viridiplantae; phylum Streptophyta; class Pinopsida; order Pinales; family Pinaceae; genus Picea; species Picea mariana. Next base: position 172,664 of record JASDQU010738547.1, on the reverse strand, counting down.
CTTTTTATACAAATCAATGGCACTATTCTTCCAGTAAAAGTGCATTATGGAAGGGTTATGTCTTCCATCCCCCCTCTATTGGATGCATAGGTTAGTGATATTATTTTTTTGGCAACATTCCTTTAGAAAACAAGTAGTTTGATGATCGCCTTTATTCAAAGGATGAGCAACTCAAAGTTGATTCCTACACAATATGTTTCTTCCAACACTTGTTTTTTGAATGGGTAGTTTAGTATTGTAATCTCCCAGATGATGACCAATTTTATGGAAGAATTCTTCCAACATATTATTGGGTCCACTTTTGTATTGACTTGGGTCATCACAAACCCACTGTCTCTTCTTCCTACAACGGATGACTCTTCATTGAGTTTGGTATGTCCACTCACTTTTATACCCTCTCTCTCTTGACTTTATGTCTCTTCACAACACTTCTTTATCAAATGGACATATTAAGATTATATTAACCAAGATGATGAATAATTTAGTGATGGGAATTCTTTTGGGAGTTTAGTAGTTGTACCTTGATGGTGGTTGGGTATTCATAACCCTTCCAATTTTATATAGAGTTGCGTCATCACAAACCCACCTTGTCTTATTACAACTATTGTTGTCTCTTTGTTGAGTTGGGTATGCCTACTCCATATTTTGTACTTCATCATATTTATCCATTACCCCATGCTTATATTAAGGTGAGGGGGTGTTGAAATGACGATAATCTTCACTTGTTGTTACTTGAAATTATGGCTAAGTTCCCACATTGTTGTATTACTAAGTTATGGGGTTTAATAGACCTAGTCATTGTTAATTTTATATCATTCTACGTGGCTATGGTTGACTTGAGAATTTATGTGGGACCATAAGCCCCTTGTGGGGGGAAGGTGCCTTACGAGTCTTTTGAATCTTTAGTATAAATATACACCTTATGAGTCTTTTGTATTATCATATTGGATTCATTAGTGATTGATTATTTTACCTAAGGACACCATATCTCTTGTTATATTGGTCACATGTTCACTTCTCTTTAAGTGATATTTATGTTCAAGGTTTATGATAGATTAAGATTTGTTGAACTGTTCATTGTATATCCATGGTCTCTTATCATTCCAATATAAATAAATAAATAACACACACACACATTACCTAGGAAAATATATCGTAAAATTTTATTTCAATACAAAAGAAAGTTACATTTATAAAGAGGATAGAGTTCTCTAATTTTCATCTATAGCAAAAGAAACTAGAGAAAAATCTCATAACCATACTATCATAAAAAATAATAAAATTCCATATTTGTCAAATGTTCTTAAATACAAACATCCATACATATATAAAAAGGAAATGGGGTTTTGAGCCCATACATCATAAAAAAACAATATTTGAAGCTTGCATATCTAAAATAGGTGGATTGATCATAGTAGAAAGAAAGAGATGAAATTATGTCATGAATATAGATATCTCAAAGTCACTAGGAGAGGTACCCTAAATTCTTCTTCATTAATCTCCCATGTACCATCTAGAATATCCAACACTTTTTTGGACTATGTTTGTTTTCATGTTGAGCTCTCTTTGGATGTGTGAAAATGAAATGGATGAGAAAGAAGTTTCCAATGCCTTTACTTGGTCAAATAGTGGACTTCAAATAAGTTTCTCTATCCTAATGGATCCATTCACCCCATTGATGACTAAATTTGAGTCCCTCAACACTCGAATGTGAGTAATGCTTCATTCCTTTGCACATATTAGCAGTATTGGAAATTCCTTCCATTCTTCAATGTTATTTGTGACTTCCCCTAGATGTGCCTTGAAAGTGTTTTTATGTGAATATGAAAGGTAGATCGCTCCTCTATATTCATATAAACCAAGATTTCAAACATCATAAAAAAATACCCAGGATTGAGTCTTGCTAACCTCTAGTGCTACTACCATTCTTTGAATTTTGATTTTGGGGATTTGTTTGATTCCTTCCAAAACAAACTTTATTTTCTCATTCACTTGAATAGGAGGGGAGTCCTTACCTTCAAAATTACTTTCATTTAAGGATCTACACCACTTGAGGGTCTTCTCATCAAATCATTTCTTCATGCATTACTATAGTGTACCCTCATTTCACTTACCCTTGACATTTGAAAGACCCAAGATAGATATACATACCTCTCTTGTGTAAACACAATGAATCAACAAGTGATCGATATCTTCCCCATATTTCTTACACAAGCTATAGATACTTAGCTCATGCCTTTATCTTTTTTGAAGGACATCTCATGTCAATGTTTTCCTAACAAGTGACGACCACATGAATATTTTGTATTTCATTGGTGCCTTTACTTTCCAATTTTTTCTCCACCACCAGTATTCTTGACGCCGATGCCCTCACTCCCTACACAAACCGTAGGTCGGAAGGTCCACGTTAGCACATGATATTTCCTTTCACATGGCCCGAAGAAATCCAAATGGTTCTTCTATTTCCCTATCGGGAAATCTGCACCCACAACAACTCTCATGCGATCTCCTATTTCCACTCGAGAGATCGGACTTCGCTACTTTGCGAGTCTAGTGGTCGAGCGTTGGTTTCACTAATCCCCGAAACCTGATACAAGTCAACGCTGACCTTTCCTTTGCCTTTTGGGACTTTCTCTATCGTGAATTCAATGCTCGCGATGTCAAGGAACTTGCTTTCCCGATTCCCGAATCCCGATTAGCCGAACTTCGATACACGCTCGCGAGTTTGACTATTCAACGCCCCGTCACATCTGTCGGGATTTTGGACTTCGCGGTATCGCGAATCCTGATGCAAATGTTTCAGGACTTCTCGCCGCGAAACCCCGAAATAGCGCGCCACCTGCCCACCTCGCCGACTCCTGTGGCCCCACATTGTTCTCTTGGTCGTCGAGATATCGCGTTTCACGATTTTGCGATTCCCGTTGCAATGTCCACGGGATTTCCACCCACGAAACTCTGATATGGGATTCCACGTGTAGATCCTATGACCCTTATGGCTCGGATCAATGGTCCTGCCCCGCCTGAGCTTTTAATCTCTCGGGAATACCTGCAGTATCTCCCCTTCTTCTCTGTGATATCTAACGACTCACAGGACTTCGCGAATTCTCCTCAAGGAATTTCGACCGTCCGTTCTTCCTTGGCAATTTCCACGAAATGAACCAAGTATTCCTCTGCAAAAACTTGTCCACCTGCGGCGCAAACTTGCAACACCTGTTAAACACTCCACGACACATACTTCCTGTGCTTCTCTTCGACGATTACCTGAAGGTCCTATACCTCTTGAGATTTCTTATGACTCTGCATCTTCTTATAAAACCTCTTGCTCGCACTCCTTGCGACAACCTTCAAACGCTTCCAAGTGCTGAATCCCTTTGACTCTATGCACACCTGCAGCAACAGTCCCTCAATACTTCGCTCAGGTTTGCAACCCTAAAACTTCACTTGGCCTACGCACTCCTTGCACGACTCCTGTACCTACCTACACCTTTTGGATGAATGAGAACAAAAGTGGCCCTATCTGAACCCTTTGTCAACGCACTCCTTGCGGACACTTCAACTGCACTCCTTGCAGGAACTCGCGTTCATATAGAGAAACAATTGAAGCTCATTCCTACTTCCTCTCAGACTTCAAACTCAAACATGAAATCATATGCACAACATATAAAGCAAATGTATAACAGGAAGAAAACATTCATGAGCATAGCATTCAACATCAATACACAGAGAATAAACATGAAACCATGAATTTGAATCAACTCTTTTCTATTAATCCAAATGTCTGTACATGGGTGTTCTACACAACTCTCTGCTTCTCTTCTATGCTCTTCCATACATAAATTCTCATAATAATGTTACAATACACAATGAGGGTGTCTATATCCCGTTTCCCTCTTGCGCTCTAAAACTGTCTGATCTAGAATTAAATTCTATCTACTTGCATTAACTACTTTAAATGCCTTCTACCTACTAAGGACGAGAGCAAAACGATCAAGGTCCATTTACATTATACAAGTGTGCCTTCATTTAATTTTCACATTTAAGGTTGGCACATCAAATTCAAGGGAATTTCAAAATTTACGCTGGCACTCGCCCAACTGTCCTATGTTTTCGCGCTGGCTCGCTTGATGTTGGCGATGCTCCTGCATCATACTCCCTGGCTTGAAAAATTTTCATGGCCTCCTGTCCATGAGCTCTCGCACAGTCTGTCCATGCTTCTGTATCTCTGCTTCATTCTCCCAGCTGGCATCTTCAACTGGATGGTCCTTCCATTTGACTAAATATTCAAAGTATTCCTTCCTCCTGGTCTTCTTACTTACTCTCTTATCCAGTATGCGCTCCATCCGTGGCTTCTCTGCAATTGGAATTTGCTTTCGCCATTGAGTAATTGGATGCTCATCTCCTGTCCCTGTTTCCTCAGGTTTATATGCGTACAAATAAGAGATATTGAATATCAGAGAAATTTCGATCCCATCGGGTAATTCAATCTCATAAGTATTTGCCCCAAACTTCTTCAAGACCCTACATGGTCCGATTTTCTTCATCTTCAATTTATTATATGTTCCCCTCGGGAACCTTTCCTTTCTCAAATGTGCTAGAACCAAGTCACCAACCTCAAACTAAAGTTGTCTTCTGTGTTGATCTGCTCTTCGCTTATATTCCTGACTTGAATTCTGTAGCCGCTCCTTCACTTGGCTATGAAGTTCTTTCATCGCCTCTGTGAAATCTTCTGCACTAGCACTCCTAGTCACAGTTTGTTCTGAATCCCTCAGCTCATAAACTCCTCTTAGCTGCATGCCATAAACAACCTGAAATGGACTTTGCCCTGTGCTCCTGTTGACTGAGTCGTTATGCGCAAACTCTGCCTGGGGTAATATGTTGTCCCATTGGCTGTGGTGTTTTGTCACCAGGCTTCTCAGCAAGTCTCCCAGACTTCTGTTCACCACTTCTGTCTGTCCATCCGTCTGAGGATGATACGCCAAACTAAACAACAAGTTAGTGCCCAGCTTTTTCCATAAGGTCCTTCAAAAATGCCCTATGAACTTTGCATCTCTGTCCGAAACTATGCTCCTTGGAAAACCATGAAGTCGAATGACCTCTTTGAAAAACAGATTCGCAATGTGAGTTGCATCACTGGTCTTCTGACATGGAATGAAGTGTGCCATCTTGGAAAATCTATCCACTACCACAAAGATTGAATCAAAACCTCTTTGCATTCTCGGCAACCCCAATATGAAATCCATGTTGATTTCATCCCACGACCTTTCAGGTATGGGCAATGGTTGATAAAACCCCTCATTCTGTCTCCTTCCTTTTGAATGCTGGCAAATTCTGCATCTGTCCACGAATCTTTTGACGTCTGCTCGCATTCTCGGCCAAAAATATGACTCATTTAGCTTTGCGAATGTCTTGTCGTGACCAAAATGTCTTGCCAATCCTCCACTGTGTTTCTCCTTCAACAGATTCTCCCTCATGGAGCATTTCGGAATACACAGTTGATTACCCTTAAAGAGCAATCCTTCCTAGATCATGTATTCGGCCCATTGGCTCCTATCCATGAGAACTGGATTCTCAGTTGCTTCATACGCCTCTTTGAAATCCTGATCATCTACGTACATGTTCCTGAGATCATCAAAACCCAATGTTTTGACTCGGAACTCCTGCAATAACAAACACTTCCTGCTCAAAGCATCAACAACTTTGTTAGCAACACCAGAAATGTGTTTAATCACAAAAGTGAAATTCTGCATATACTCAACCCATTTGACATGCCTCTGATTCAACTTTTCCTGTTGAGTCACAAACTGCAGTGCATAGTTGTCACTGTATAAGACAAACTCTTTTGGGATCAAGTAATGCCTCCATTTCTTTAATGCCTCTATGATAGCATAAAACTCCTTATCATAAGTGGAGTATTTCACTTTCGCTTCATTCAGCTTCTCGCTGAAGTATGCTATCAGCCTGTCTTCCAGACTCAAGACTGCCCCGATTGCAAATCCGCTTGCATCACATTTCACCTGAAATGTCTTTCGGAAATACGACAACACCAAAATTGGTTGTTCCGTAATCTTCCTCTTCAACAGATTAAAACTTTTCTCAGCTTCTTCTGTCCAATGAAAAGATTTGTGTCTTTTCTTTATTGTATCCATCATTGCTGCGCTAATTCCACTAAAATTCCTGATGAACTTTCGGTAGAAACTAGCCAATCCATGAAAACTTCTCACCTCAAAAATGTTTTTCGGTGATGGCCAATTCTTGATTACCTCCACCTTATCTGGATCCATCCTCAACTCATCTGCAGAAATAACAAATCCCAAGTAAATGAGCTCTGTATTCATGAATGAGGACTTCTTCATATTTATCAACAACTTCTCTTGCTGTAGCCTCTGCATCACTGTAGCCAAATGCTTCAAGTGTTCTGCCACTGATTTACTGAAAATCAGTATGTCATCCAAATACACAATAACAAATTTTCTGATGAACTCCCTCAGGACTTCGTTCATCAATCTCATGAAGGTACTTGGCGCATTTGTTAAGCCAAACGGCATAACAAGCCATTCATACAACCCTTCATTAGTTTTGAATGTTGTCTTCCATTCGTCACCCTCTCTCATGCGGATTTGATGATAACCGCTTTTCAAATCAATCTTTGAAAAATACTTTGCTCCACTCAAGCAATCCATCACATCATCCATCCTTGGCAATGGAAATCTGTACCTGATGGTTATCTTATTAATCGCTCTTGAATCAGTGCACATCCTCCAGCCTCCATCTTTCTTCGGACTGAGTACTGTTGGAACAACACATGGACTCAAGCTTTCCCTGACCAAACCTTTGTCCAACAACTCCTGGACTTGCCTCTTGACCTCTTCATTCTCTTGCGACATCAATCTGTACGCGGCTTTATTTGGCAAAATGGCTCTTGGTATGAGATCAATATGATGACTCACACTTCAGATCGGTGGCAACGAACGAGGTAATTCGTCCACTACTATAGCAGCGAACTCTTCCAGCAGTTCTTGAATCTCCTCTGGTAAATCATCCACTCTAGTGTTGGTCAAAACAATCTTCGGTTTCCTGACCACAAAGAATTGTGGATCCTCCTTCTTCTTAACCTCTGTAAGAAGTTCCTTCCCACTCATGAGAAGTACAGTGTTGCTTACTTCCGGCTTCACCTTCTTATCCTTAATTGGAAGTAACATGTGTGTTCGCCCATTCTTCTCTAGGGTGTATGTGTTCATTCTCCCATCATGAATCACATTCCTGTCATATTGCCATGGTCTACCCAGTAATAGATGACAAACATCCATGGGAATAACATCACATAATATCTTATCATTATATCCTCCTATCTTGAATTCAACTAAACACTGTTTAGTGACAGTTACCTGGTGTCCTTTTTGTAGCCACAAAATTCTGTATGGGCTCGGATGATCAATCATCTCCACCTCCAACTTCTCTACCATCTCGGTTGAAACGAGATTATCTGTGCTACCACTGTCCACAATGAGCTTGCATACCCTGTCCTTGGTCTTGCAAGTAGTCTTGAAAATTCTGGTCCTTTTGACTGAACTCTCCACCTCCTTCTCTGGTGTCAAAAGAGATTTGCGCATCATCAATGATATTCCGCCTTCAACGTCTTCTGTCTCAACATCCCGCCTCTGTGCCTTGACGATGTGAGCTTCTCCAATCTCTTTCTTTTTATCAGGACACTTGTAAGACTTCTGCCCATTCTTCCCACATGTGAAGCATGTTATTCTCCACCTCTTCCTCTTCCTCTACCTCTAGTACGAGGAAAAGTATTGTTGTCAGAATAATATCCTCTCTGCTTAGTATGCTGCCCTTACTGTTCAGCATATTGCCCACGCTGTGAGGTTCCACCTCTCTCAGTTCGAGTCTGAGGTTTCTTCCAGTCTTCCTTGGGCTTCTGGTATTTGTCTTGGGCAACTGATTTTCCTCTGGGTTGACTTCTGCCTCGGCCTCTCTGACTCTGCTTTCGGCTCAGCTTCTATTCCGCTTTCAGAGCCATCTGATAAGCATCTTCCACCGTTCGGATGGTTACCATGCTCATCTCATCCTGGATGTCATATCTCAGGCCATTCAGATATCTGGCAACTTTCTCATCATCGCTCTCCTGATGCCCTGCCCTGATGTTCGACTTATAGAATTCCTCAGTGTATTCCTTTACTGACATCAGATTCTGTCTCAGGTTCTAGATCCTCCTGAACAGAGTGATGTGGTAATCTCTGGGGATGAATTTCGCCTTCAACTTCACGATCATTCTGTCCCAGCTTTTGATCTTCTACTTGCCCTTGCAACATCTGTCAGCATGTAGTTCATCCCACCACAATGCTGCATGTCCTTTCAACCTCGTGACAACATGCTTGACTTTCTTGTCTTCTTCGACATCTTCATAGTCGAAGTATGTGTCTAGATCTCTAATCCAGTCTAGAAGCTCCTCTGCATCCAAGTTTCCCTCATAAACTGGAATATCCATCTTTACTCTTGCACCCATCTTGGCAATAGCTTTGATCAAACGTTCGTTTGATGCATCTTCAGCTGCAACCTCCTCATGTTCAGCCTCAATCTCACTCTCGGAATCACGAAGATCCCCAACACTGACTGTATGCCTTTGTGCTGTTTCCATGTCTTCGAGTCTAGCTCGTAGATCACGCATCTCTCTCTCCATGACTGGATCTGTCATCTGCCTGCCCCTTCTTCTCGGCATTTCCCTCTCCTCTGGATCAGGTGATTGCCTGTCTCTTCTCCTCGGCGGCATGATGAATTATCTTCTTCTTCTCTGCTACAGAAAGTAAAGAACTTTTCTGTGCTCTGATACCACTTGACACCGACACCCTCACTCCCTACACAACCCGCAGGTTGGAAGGTCCACGTCAGCACATTATCTTTCCTTTCACACGGCCCCGAAGAACTCCAAACGGTTCTTCTATTTCCCTATCGGGAAATCTGCACCCACAACAACTCTCACGCGATCTCCTATTTCCTCTCGGGAGATTGGACTTCGCTACTTTGCGAGTCTAGTGGTCGAGCGTTGGTTTCACGAATCCCCAAAACCCGATACAAGTCAACGCTGACCTTTCCTTTGCCTTTCGGGACTTTCTCTATCGAGAATTCGATGCTCGCGATGTCAAGGAACTTGCTTTCCCGACTCCCAAATCCCGATTAGCCGAACTCCGATTGTCAGATACCCACTACCTAAATTAGATTTTTCTGGTCTTCTGTCGAATCAGAACCCCTAAATATCAATGGAAGCCCAGCGTAAGCTAGCTCTTTCTCTCTCTCTCCTTTCCCATGCTATCGCGGGTCACGATCACAGTTCAAATGAACGCAGTGTCTTTTGAATTTCGCGTCTTGGCGCTACGGTAATGTCAAACCGTTCAGCTTTGCAACTGTCGAACCCCGACAGGGCTAGCGACCGACCAATAGGGACGAATCCCAACAGGGATAGAGAACAACCAATGAGAACATGCCCCGTCGCACGGTTAAGTGGAGTACAGGTGGCAGAGGGGGAAGTGCGACATGATAGTCGACAGGACAGGAGGGCGCCCCACTTTACACGTCACACTATTCCGGACCCCCCCCCACTAACGACAGAATGGCAAGGGGTCTCCGGAATGAATCCTCAGTCGTAGATCTGGGCGGGTGGACTCTGGCCATCCAGATCTGCTCGCTACTTACCCTAATGCGCATTCGCGTCCCAGTGTAAAACTGACATCTCTTCCTCACATCTGACGGTCATCCCAGTCCCAGGATCCTCCGAGAGGATCCTGACCATTCATCAGAGACTAACCACATGCTATCATCTCGAGGTTTATAAGTCTGGACTTCAGGGTTTGAGAGCACAGGGGAACATGCCCTTCGGTATCCCGAATGCCGAAACGCCGAAGTGCTGAACGAGCCTCAATCGGTGATTAGCCCCTTGGGTTAAGCATTGGTCAATATGTCATCTTCCCATATGACCACAACCTCTCTTCCGTCAGGATTTATCAAGGTGAGAGCCCGACCTATTGTCAACAGGACTCCCGAATCCCCGATTCCCGATTTCCAAAAACGGGTAATCTCTCGACATGTGACCTCCTTAAATCGGACGGTCCACGACTGCTTCGGGTTTTCCACCCAGGAAAGTCCCAATCCCTTGTCGCCAGGATTCCCGATCTCACGATTTTCGATTTCCCGAAATGGGAGATCTTTCGACGCGTGGCCTCCGTCAATCGGACGGCTCAGAACCGTCCAGAGGTTTTCACCATGGGAAATCCTGAACTCTTGTCAACAGAAATCCTGATTTCGTGATTCTCGATTTCCTGAAATGGGTGATCTCTTGACACGTGGCCTCCGTTAGTCGGACGGCTCAGACAACTTCCTAACTTGCAAGTTCTCCCACGACTTCCTAAACGTGGAGAGATCCACGGTTCGGATATTCTCATGGACCTTGGGGATCTATGGTCACGATCTCTTCGCTATCCATGAAGTCACAGAGAAACTAAGTAGTAGGGTGTTTAACACCCTACTTTCTCCTACCAATCTAATGGTCGTGTGTGACCACATATTTCCAGACGAGATCTCATCCGTCGTTCACCACCTATCAAGGTTAAGGCACTTAACTTTCCAGCTTCCTCTTACCGAATCCAACGGTCATGAATGACCATAGATTCCCCGACGGGATCTCGTCCGTCTATTCGATGCCTATCAGGGATTTCTTAGGGCCTTGCGCCCTCACGTCCTCCTTCTAGGTTCTTGATGGGGTTTTTGAGAAGGGTATCTCTATGGGAAGGTTTACCCAGGGTACTATCTGAAACAGACAAGGGTATCGATCTCCCGAGAACCGGACGTGAAGTCTAAATTAGATCAGTATGCATGTAATTAATGATTCATGAGGACATAAGCCATACGTAGTCTTTCCATGCAAATATACAACTACTAGTACTGATCAAAACACCATACAGACATTATTATAATGAAATCATTCACAGTCTTCACAGCTTATAGGCATAATCATCAGAATAAACATATA
>JASDQU010738547.1:141403-155360 GCA_032191745.1 Picea mariana | reverse complement strand
ACACATACCCTCTTCCGATCTTGAGAGGGTATGTGTCGGGCTCCAGAATGAATCCTCAATCGTAGATCTGGGCGGGTGGACTCTGGCCATCCAGATCTACTCGTTACTTACCCTAATGCGCATTCACGCCCCAGCGTAAAACTGGCATCTCTTCCTCACATCTGACGGTCATTCCAATCCCAAGATCCTCCAAGAGGATCCTGACCATTCATCAGAGACTAACCACATGCTATCATCTCGAGGTTTATAAGTCTGGACTTCGGGGTTTGAGAGCACAGGGGAACATGCCCTTTGGTATCTCGAATTCCGAAATGCTGAAGTGCTGAATGAGCCTCAATCGGTGATTATCCCCTTGGGTTAAGCATTGGTCAATATGACCTCTTCCCATATGACCACAACCTCTCTTCCGTCGGGACTTATCAAGGTGAGAGCCCGACCTATTGTCAACAGGACTCCCGAATCCCCGATTCCCGATTTCCCGAAATGGGTAATCTCTCGACACGTCACCTCCTTAAATCGGATGGTCCACAACTGCTCCAGGTTTTCCACCCAGGAAAGTACCGATCCCTTGTCACCAGGATTCCTGATCTCGTGATTTCCGATTTCCCGAAATGGGAGATCTCCCGACATGTGGCCTCCGTCAATCGGACGGCTCAGATCCGTCCCGGGGTTTTCACCATGGGAAATCCCGAACTCTTGTCAATAGGAATCTCGATTCCGCGATTCCCAATTTCCCGAAATGGGTGATCTCTTGACACGTGGCCTCCGTTAGTTGGACGACTCAGACAACTTCCTAACTTGCAGGTTCTCCCATGACTTCCTAAACGTGGAGAGATCCACGGTTCGGATATTCTCATGGACCTTGGGGATCTACAGTCCCGATCTCTTCGCTATCCATGAAGTCATAGAGAAACTAAGTAGTAGGGCATTTAACACCCTACTTTCTCCTACCAATCTAATGGTCGTGTGTGACCACAGATTTCTCGACAGGATCTCATCCGTCGTTCACCACCTATCAAGGTTAAGGCACTTAACTTTCCAGCTTCCTCTTACCGAATCCAACGGTCATGAATGACCATAGATTCCCCGACAGGATCTCATCCATCTATTCGATGCCTATCAGGGATTTCTTAGGGCCTTGCACCCTCACGTCCTCCTTCTAGGTTCTTGATGGGCTTTTTGAGAAGGGTATCTCTATGGGAAGGTTTACCCAGGGTACTATCTGAAACAAACAAGGGTATCGATCTCCCGAGAACCAGACGTGAAGTCTAAATTAGATCAGTACGCATGTAATTAACGATTCATGAGGACATAAGCCATACATAGTCTTTCCATGCAAATATAAAACTACTAGTACTGATCAAAACACCATACAGACATTCTTATAATGAAATCATTCACAGTCTTCATAGCTTATAGACATAATCATCAGAATAAACATATATATATATTTCAAGATGCCAGAGGAAAAACACTTATCAGAAATAACACCAAGGGCCAAGCAACTGCTGAGAGGGGTGCTCGTTTCCACCCAACCGTAGCCTTAGCGACTCCCAGCAGATTTGCCACTAGCCACCCCCGAGCTGAGACCACGATGCTGTGAGACTGCGTCTCTGTTTGCCAATGACCATGAGCGAAGGTTGCAATCCTTCCTCTCTGCTATCACTCACTCTGCATATCGCCAGAGTTCTCCCCTCGCGTCTGCCCCCCCAATCGCTTCTACCCTACACCTTATCCTCTCGCGAGGTTGCGTGTGGCGCGATTACCCTCGTGCTGGTCAGGCCTGACGGCTCTACGGATGGGCGGTTCACCTCCCATTCCTCATTAAGCCATCTACCTACCAGCCCGTGAGACATTTAATTCGGGGCTAGTGAGCCGCTTTTGGTTCTCCAAGCCAGTGAAGTCCAAATACGGTATTAATTCTTGATGGAAGTTAACGCCACCTTTCCAGGTGCCTTCCACTGCCATCGTGGTCTCTTTTTCTGCACATCCCCTCTCAGCAGTCCTGCAATATAAATTCATAATATAATTCACATTTATTGACTTTTTCCACAAGGTCCATTTACATCACATATTCACATTTATGAGTTTTCCACAGTTCTGGCCAGTCCAATATTTTTTACAAACTGGGGGAAACAGGGTGTTACACCGATACATGCTCGCGAGTTTGACTATTCAACGCTCTGTCACATCTGTTGGGATTTCAGACTTCGCGGTATCGCGAATCCTGAAGCAAATGTTTCGGGACTTCTTGCCGCAAAACCCCGAAATAGCGCGCCACCTGTCCACCTCATCGACTCCTGTGGCCCCACACTGTTCTCTTGGTCGTCAGGATATCGCGTTTCACGATTTCGCAATTCCCGTTGCAATGTCCACGAGATTTCCACCCATGAAACTCCGATATGGGATTCCACATGTAGATCCTACGACCCTTATGGCTCAGATCAACGGTCCTGCCCTGCCTGAGCTTTTAATCTCTCGGGAATACCTCCAGTATCTCCCCTTCTTCTCTGTGAGATCTAACGACTCACGGGACTTCGCAAATTCTCCTCAAGGAATTTCGACCGTCCGTTCTTCCTTGGCGATTTCCATGAAATGAACCAAGTATTCCTCCGCGAAAACTTGTTCACCTGCGGTGCAAACTTGCAACGCCTGTTAAACACTCCACGTCACAGACTTCCTGTGCTTCTCTTCGACGATTACCCGAAGGTCCTATACCTCTTGAGCTTTCTTATGACTCTGCATCTTCTTAGAAACCCTCTTGCTCACACTCCTTGCGGAAACCTTCAAATGCTTCCAAGTGCTGAATCCCTTTGACTCTGCGCACACCTGCAGCAGCAATCCCTCAATACTTCGCTCAGGTTCGCAACCCTGAAACTTCATTTGGCCTGCGCACTCCTTGCATGACTCCTGTACCTACCTACACCTTTTGGGTGAATGAGAACAAAAGTGACCATATCTGAACCCTTTGTCAACGCACTCCTTGCGGACACTTCAACTGCACTCCTTGCAGGAACTCACATTCAGATAGAGAAACAATTGAAACTCATTCCTACTTCCTCTCAGACTTCAAACTCAAACATAAAATCATATGCACAACATATAAAGAAAATGTATAACAGGAAGCAAACATTCATGATCATAGCATTCAACATCAATACACAAAGAATAAACACGAAACCATGAATTTGAATCAACTCTTTTCTATTAATCCAAATGTCTGTACATGGGTGTTCTACACAACTCTCTGCTTCTCTTCTATGCTCTTCCATACACAAATGCTCATAATAATGTTACAATACACAATGAGGGTGTCTATATCCCGTTTCCCTCTTGCGCTCTAAAACTGTCTAATCTAGAATTAAATTCTATCTACTTGCATTAACTACTTTAAATGCCTTCTACCTACTAAGGACGAGAGAAAAACGCTCAAGGTCCATTTACATTATACAAGTGCACCTTCATTTAATTTTCACATTTAAGGTTGGCGCATCAACTTCAAGGGAATTTCAAATTTTGCGCTGGCACTCGCCTAGTTGTCCTATGTTTTCGCGCTGGCTCGCTTGATGTTGGCGATGCTCCTGCATCAATTCTTCCTCATATCCTTCCACAAACATGGTGTTATAACCTAATTTAGCAGTGGACTTACCCTGAGTTGGATTTTTGGACCAAAGCAACCAATTCTCTTCCTATCTTAGTAATAAATGTGCTTGTGATAACTTTGTAGTTAATATTGACCATTTTGATGCCATTATGCCTTCCAAGCCTAGTGCCTTTTCCTTTTTTCCATCCATGCTACCATATATTGGTGTTCATAGGGTTCATTGCATTGGTTAGAACAATACTGCCTAGATTTCTCAATCTAAATATTAAGTCTCGGGGGAGAAGATAATGCCTTGCACTATCCACCCAAGGGTCAAGCCCTAATCTCACCTTTTTTCCATCATCAACTCTACATCCTAGCCAATTTCCTATGAGAGTCAAAGACTCTATTGGTGCTTTCCAAATTATAGAGCATTGACATATTATTTTACTAGGGTTCTGATCCAATATTAAAATGACAACGAGTCTAGGTATTTTTTTAAAATGTCATTGTGCCAAATACCCTCACTATTAAGAAGTTTCTAGAGACCTTTTGTAGCTAAAGCCTTCCGAAAGTAATGAATACTTTTTAGTATCAATCTGCTTGCTCCCTTTGGATTAGCTATTATTTTCCACTTTACCAAAGCCATTCCATCTTATTCCAAGTTTCTTCATATCCAAAATAATTGAACACATTCTTTCCTTATTTTTTCTAACATGCCTATTGGGATATATGGCATTGAGATTCAGTAAACAAGGATAACTTCAAGAATATATTTTACTAGTGTCAACCTTCCATCAATGGTCAACGATTGATTATAATAAGTGGTGACCCTTTTTCCACTTTCTGGTATAGCCATATCCAGTCACAGAACCCATAGTCATTGGGATTAAGCATAAAACCAAGGTATTTGAATCCTTTATTGAACTCAATGCTTTAAAAATAAAACATTCTTGCTATTATGTCTTCTTGTGGCACTCTCTTGAAAGAAATAGGAGATTTATGGGCATTATTTCCATCTCAATAGCTTTACCATATGATTCTAAGATCTCCTTATATTTTAGAGCTTCCCTTAGGGTGACTCTCCCAAACAAAAAGACATCAACAACAAATATCAAATGTGATAATGCCAATATCCTTCCAATATTTATGACTTTAACTATTCCTCATATACTCATTAAACATCTAACTTGGACCCTTTGCTACTATAAGGAACATAAGAGGAGACAAAAGGTGACCCTGACATAGACCTCTAGTTGGTTTGAAAAAACTAGAGGTTGATTCATAGATCAAAACTGAGAAGGATATTGAATTGAGGAAACTCATTATCCAATTGACAAAGGAGACACTACACCATGTATGAATGAGAATTAACCTTATATAAACAACTTACCCTATCATAGGCTTTGGAAAGACCTATCTTAATCACCATAGCTTGAGTCTTCTTTGTCTTGACTAAATGTAGAACTTCTTGAGCTACCCCAATAACATCATGAATCCATGTATTTATTGAAAAACCAAATTGCTATTATGATATGGTATTGAAGAATACCCCCTTCAATCTTGTGGCAATGATTTTAGAATAATTTTATAAAGGCCATTACATAGAAATATGGGCCTGGATTCCTTAAAATATTTGGGGTCATCTTTTTTGGGGATCGGAGCTATGAAGGTAGATTTGATGGTTCCAAGTACATGTCTTATTCTTCAACCACTTTAAGAAGATACTCATCCTTAAAATCATAAAAGCTAGATAAAAATTGATTGACATTCCATCCAAAATTTTATCCTTTTGAAAGGACTCCACCACTAATTTTAACTCTCAATTGGAAAATTCAAACATTAGATTCTCATTTTCCTCTTCATCTATGAACATAGGGAAGTAAGAAGCTAACTTAATTATCTCTACTATATTTTCTTTTTTTGGTTCCTTGTACAAACATTTGAATGGGAAATCCCTAAATATTTTATCTCCTTAAATATTTTGATAGACCTCTCATCTTCCATCTACATTTCCCATATGGTTTTTTCATAACACTATAAGAACTTCTTGTTCTCATCCCCTTGCGCTAGCCACAAGGATGTACTTTTAATCCTTCATTTGAAGACTTCCCACTCTAAAATTTCCCTTTTCCTATCCTAATAAAGCTTTATTTGAGTCTTTTCTTTAGTAGTAAAAACCCCTCTGTTATTTTCCATACATCTGGGAGATAATTATCTCCACTTCCACTAGTTTTCCTCAGAAGAGCAATATTTTTCTTTCACCTATGTAATGGTTTCTCTTTTCACTCTTCTTAATTTCTTTAAAAATTGATACATTGTTGTTTTCTATATAGGATTTGAAATATGTCTCCATTCATCCTTTACAATTTTAATAAATTTCTCATCTTCCAACCAAATTGGGTTGAATTTGAAAGGTCTCATTGGCTTATGTTCATCCTTCTCCACCTGGAGAAAAAATGAAAAGTGGTATGGAAGTCCCCCATATCCTACCTAGCTTCTAATTCTATTCAAACATTCCAATAATTTTTTAGATACTGAAAAATTGGTTCGATCTCTTTGCAATTTATTCTCTGCTTGACCTTTAATTTCTCCAAGTGTTGGCATAAAAATTATGGGTTTCATCCCACACAATCCTACTTCCTCAATAGTATACTAGTGGGTTCAATCTAGGAGCCTCTCCCCATATTTTAGCTCTTCTAGTAACAATATTAAAATCCCCTCCTAGAATAATATACTCCTCTCAAGGCATTTTAGTAAAGAAAGTATCCCATAATTCTTTTCTATCACTGTATGGGCCATAAATGTTGATCATTGAGACCTTTTTGGTAGATTCCAAAGAGTTTAAATAATTTAGATGCATATGGAGATCATAGAATGGTTGATCAACTAGAGAGAAGCATTCCATCCATATATAATACCCCTTAATCTACCATTTGAACCTACTCCCAAAAACTACCATTTTTTTAAAATGAAGCAAGAATACATTTAGAACATTCAACATCTAGCATAGCTCCCTAAATCAAGATAATATTTGGTTCATGAAGCTTGCAAAGACCCTTTAACGCTAGATTTTTTTAGGGAAGCACAACCCTCTTATATTAATTTCAAGGACTAGCATTACTTACCCTTTCTCAGAGCCTTCCCCACTTCGAGAGCACATAATAGACTATATTTTTCCACTCCGCCCCCCCCCCCCCCCNTTTTCCCCCCCCCCCCCCCCCCCCCCAAACCATTTTATATATTTTGTGCCAATTTCAACTTGGATTTTTTTCCCAAGGTTGTTAACTATAGACAAATCCTCATTTAGTCTTAGGCCTCATTCCACCTCCCCTCTGTAAGGATATTCTACGCAAGATTTTGTAGATCATAGGTGATATCTAGAGATCAATTTGGGCTTGGAGATGGTAATAGATTGCTAGGATTTTTCTGGAATCCATTGAACTTGGAGAATCCTTTGGAGAGTGAGGAAGAGCCCTAGAGGGGTATAGATGGAGTAAATGATCCATTTCCATAAGAACTTGGCCATTTTCCTCTCCCACTTCTATTCTAGATACTATTCATATCTTCTTCCAACCGATCCTCCTTATTAGTTGTAACTAGGGTGTTGGCGGACCCTCGCCAAGTTTCCATTTTTATTCTCGATGACAAAATTCATTGAAGCGTATCTTGCGACATCCTAACTATAACTTAAATTAATGAGAGAAAGAGGGAGACAAGGTGGAGAGGATACAAGATTTATACCTTGAATATGAGGAGAGGCCCTTGGGTGTATATGTTTGATCTCCTCATTGTGTTTTAACACTTCCACTAGTGTGACCTCTTGGTATGGTATGGTTTTTATAGGAATGAGAATTCTACAATAAGGGGGCATGGATTGTGCTAATAATTGTATGCCATCATCATTGGTAATAGTTGAGGCCATGATTTTTGCACCACCAACCTTACCAAATCCATTTGGCTCTAAAAGAAGCCCATTGTAGTGCTCCTTCCAACACTATATTAACTGAGAACACTAAATACACTTATGCTCTAATATATATATATATATAGTGTGTGTGTGTGCATTTGACGATTCCTATGCAATGCATACAATTTTTGTTTTAGCTTCCCATTCTCTCTCAATGAGACAAAACATAAGATCATATATAATATACATTTCTTCACAAGTGTAACACTCAATATATCCCTACTCTTTACAATTTTTTCTTATCGGGAAAGATAGTCGATCATATTCAATTCAAGATCCAAATCTAGAAATTACAAGAAAGAAGATCTCATTGAAGAATGCAATAGCCAATCAATCTAATTGAATATTATTTTTCTCCCTAGCTACAATTTATATTCTATCTCCTCCTAAGTTTAATACAAAATTTCAAACTAATTTAACAATCAAACTTCGTCAATTTGCTATCTCTTTGAATGCTTACTTAACAACATGTACTGAAATGGTGGCTTGCCTCAAATATGATTCCCGAATTTACACCTCTAATTGTCGATTTCCTTCACATGAATAAAACTCATACAAAACCAAAATAATGATTAGCATCGAAGCACTGGAATATCTAAACAATGACATGAGTTGGCATGCAATACAAGATATAATTTTTACCCTTAAAACACTGCTCTATCATTCTCTTTCATCAAGTACTTAACATCTACAAGTTTCTTTAACGGTAGATGAATCATAATTAGAGTACTCCTAATGTATTTGTCTTCACATAGTGACATGCAAATGAATTTCCTATGCACCGAAAAGCCTACATTGGATGTTATCACAATGAATTTATCTTTCATAAAAACCTAGAAGCATTGTATAAATTGAGGAGTTTTTCTCAGTTGAGGGAATCTAGCTACATCAATGGAAGGTTTTTCTCCTATGATTAAGGTCAATATGAGGATCCTACAACTCAAGGTATATATGCAAGATAATTAGGAAAGGTCTTAAGGACTCTTTAATCAAGATCATATTATGCAAGGCCTACCTAACAATTCTATTACATAACACAAAAAAACCCATAAAAAACCTTCTTTTCCCTCTTCAAAATCACAATTTTTTACACTGCATTGATGCAGACAAGCCTCTATTGGACATCCCAATAGGCCATTGTATTAAGGAAATCCACACGATGCACATGAATTTTCCTTATACAAGCCATGTGAATCCCTACGTCTCATACAAAAAACCACTGAATATTTTCTAAAGAATTTTACCAGCACTCATGATAAGTTATGGGGTTTTCTAGAGGGGTTTTATCAAGGTCCAAAGTCTTGATTGAGGGTTATAAATAAGTATTCTAATACTCCATTCAATAATGGATATCTCTAGAATTCAAATAATTAAACCCTAGTGGAGATATTTTTGAATAAGCAGAGAAGATAAGAGTCTAACTGAATTTCTAGAAAGCCATACTTTTTTCTCAGATGTCTGTAGATGTCTTTCCTTTTGAATTTTCGACTCCTAGCTTGCTCCAAGAATATTTCTCCAATATTTCAACTTGACAATTGAATGAGAGCTTACGAGTTGACCACCACATTATATCCTAAAGGTACTCTTCTTCCCTTAGAACCCCCAAGTTGCAAGGGTTGTATGAAGGTGTGTACAAGATACCAAATGTGAATGGGTTGTACCTCTTCCTTAATGGATTGTGAAACTCTTCATTGAGCTATATGGAGCCGCCAACCCCAAAATAACCAAAACCTAATAAAGAATTTAACACAATCTTGAACAAACTCTCCACCAATTCATCATGAAAATTTCTAGCATTAGGATGCATAAAATGCCTCTAATGGCCACCCTCCCTGTCTTCTTATAGTACTTTTGCAAGATGGAGCATAATTACTCATGCAAAATTCCTAATTATTAAATTACTAATATGCCTATTGTTCACCCAACCCCATGTCTCTCTCATGCATAATTTATAATTTCTAATTAAATTAAATGCATTTTATTCATCCAAATCCCAACTACATTTTGTATTTTTTCTCATTCATGTTCCCTCTTATCTTTTCCAACTCTTTAAGGTGTATTCACATGATAATTCACTTTTAAATGAAATAAAACCTCCAAAATAGAAGTTGAATAATTTCTATTAATGCATGTCTTTAGTGCTTAGATTCCATTTTAAATTTGCACAATGAAATCAAATCCATTTTACCCACATATGTCTCCTCTAGCTAAATGAGTGCAACTAACTTGTGTGAATATTAATTTCATCAGTGCACTTTTATTATCTAGAATGTATCATTTCCAAATTCCATGCATGTAAAATAAACTCTTCCTCAAAATAATTAATATCAATTAGTATCGATATAAAGGATGAAGCCACGATCACTCCACTCCTTCTCAACATGTACCAAGGGTGAGGCCATGTTCACTCCAACCCTTAAAGTACACATGATTTCAATGTGGGTGAATTGATATAACATGGGTGAGGCCTCATTAAATCCATCATGTTTACTCATGGTCAGAGATTAATTGTCATTGAGGAATAAGGACTTCATGTCCTTATTATACGACCCTCAACTATACCTCACAAGTGACCGAATTCACAACTTGCTGATCCAGATGGATATTGGTGGCCACCCACCTATTGTACTAGCTCAAAATACAATTTTCCACCTTGGCATTTTTTATACGATTTTTTGGGTCTTGAACTTACGGGATTGTTTTGAGGTCCTAAACGATGTTGTTTTGACATTTCGAGGCCGAGGTGATATATCTTGGCTTTGGCTTGGGCCTGATCGGAATGTGTTCTTCTCAGTTAGACCTTTCCAATGAGCTATCGTGTTCCCCAAACGAAGATCCTATGCAAAAGTTACGCCCTCGGGGAAGTTGACATATCAACTACCCCCATCGGGGCCCACAAAAATTTTGGCATTTTATCTTCCGGGGTTAGGGTTTTGGATGTTTAGGGTTTTCTCATTAATTATTTAGGTTAAAAAGGCCTTTTGAGCCTCATTGCAAACACATCTTCTTGCGAATGAGCGTATCCGTCACATCTCTTCTCAGAGATAAGCTGCCACCATTCTAGCAAGTTCATTCACTTTGTAATTTTACAATTTCTGTACATTTATTTCATTAATAGAAATTGTGTATTACTGTATCTCTGTGTTTCTTGTAATATCTCTGTGTATTTCCTTGTTATATCTCCACCTTCATTTCGTTCTCAAAATAATCTGGATCAGTGGTATCAGTGTAGACTGCTCCTTGTTGTTTCTTATTGCATGTCCCTGATGAGGTCAGGGTATAGAGAGTTGGGTCTTGAGCTAGTTTCTCTTGACAACAACCACTCTCACCAGCCCAAGCGTTCTCCCATGGTGGAAGAAAAGAGAGATGAGAGAGCAAGAGATCATATCAATCTGTTGCTCGAGGAAGCCCTCATGCAATAAAGGGACAAAATGATGGAGAATTTTTCCCAAATCCTTCGATGACTGCTGACAATAGAAGATGCATCTTCATCGAGTAACCACTTTGGAGGCGCTGCCCCTTTCAAGGTACAAGTTAATTTTGATGTTCCTGTGTTTGGAGGTTAGATAGATGTGGATGCTTTGGAAACATGGTTAAATCTACTAGAAGGTTATTTTGCTGTCCACAATTTCTCCGATAAGGAAAACATCACCTTTGTGCTCCTTGAGGCTGTCTCCCATGTCAA
Source organism: Picea mariana (assembly GCA_032191745.1). Classification (NCBI taxonomy): domain Eukaryota; kingdom Viridiplantae; phylum Streptophyta; class Pinopsida; order Pinales; family Pinaceae; genus Picea; species Picea mariana. Next base: position 144,122 of record JASDQU010738547.1, on the reverse strand, counting down.
AAATTGGTGGGAAACTTACCGTGAGAAAAATTCTGTAGAGGAATCTAGAATGTTTGAGGCCAAACCCACTTGGGATTTTTTTAAGGATGTCATCCAGGAATATTATCACCCTGTTTGAAACTATGATGACCAGTACATGAGATGGACCACACTACGTCAGGAGAGGGACCAAATAGTGTCGAAGTTCACAAATACCTTCCATACCTTGCACACCAAGCTGGGTATCAAAGACTTCAAGTGACATTTGGTTCTAAAGTACCGTGGGGCTCTACACAAGTACATCCAAACATAAATGGATTTTTTGGACATCTCGTCACTGGGAGATGCTTATTGGTATGTTGTCAAAATTGAGCAGAAATTTAAGCAATGGAATAAGCGGGAGTTGGATTTTGCATATCTGCAACAACCAAAGTATGGTAAAGGAGACCCTAACTCACAAGACAACCAACCTCAAGACAACCAATCCAAGCCACATGAAAAGAAGGGTAACGAGAAGACGAAGAAGGACACTAGAAAGTGGTGTGACTTCCATAAAATACCTTGGCACAACACTAATGAATGTCGCTCGAAACAGTCATTGGTGGCTGAGCTCAAAGAAAGAGAGCAGAGCCTCGAATCATACTCCGATTTAGAAAACAATAAAACGAGATAGATCATTGATGCATAACCCACTGCTACCATCGCAGCCACAACAATCCAACCAGAAGAACCAGAGAATCCCAAGGAAGGGGAGCACCTATTCCATTCACAAATGTGGGTGAAGGGGACCCCACTACATTTCATTATTGATAGCAGAAGCCAGAAGAACGTCATTTCATCAGAGGTAATCAAGTAATTGGATTTACCGACAATGCCACACCCGCATCCATACAACATCGAGTGGTTTCACCAGGGACAAGATCTTCGCGTCAGCCAACAATGTCACCTATCCTACGACATCAAGCCTGTAATGTACCTCAATTTACAAACATTAAAATATTCATTTTCTTACTAAGTTTATGTTGTGAAAGTATTGAAAAAGACTTATGGGAATTATATCATCATAAACATTGATGCTGAATATTTTTGTAATATTTATTTTTATTTTTATTTTTATTTTAATTAACAAGAAACTAACTGATTAGAGAATCCAATTACAAAGAGTGAATCATTATTCCATAGGTGATTGAAAAGGATAAAAACCACTAGAGTAAATTATTGTCCATGGGACAAGTGGAACCCTACTCCCAAAGGTGTGGGATGTGAGGGAACAAGCTAGCACAAAATTAGGCCAAGAATATTCCCTAGGGTTAGGGATGAGGCCAACTTGAAAAGACCTAGGAAAAATATCATAAACAAGTATGTTATGAGATAGGACACTGTTGATTACTTATGAGGAAATGTGTTTGATGGTTCTGGACAGAATCAAACTTTGAGAAATTTGGAGAAGGTTATACAATTTCAGTCCCTGTGGAATAATGATTTAGGCTCGGGGGTGACAAGGACAAGTAATTTTGGTTGTTCATGTCTATGGTTGGGAGGATCTCGTTCTCTACTTAGTTAGTTTACATATATTAAAGCAGACTCAAATATGTTTTACTTCCTTTATTTCTTTTATTGATGAATGGCAACTGCTACACTAAGAATAACTGCAAAAGTTACATTTCTTATTATAACCAGAAATATATATTTGTGAAGTATTTTTATTTGAACTACTGATAATAATATTTATTAAAATGCCAATAATATGACTCATGTTTTGAAAAAAAAAAACTGTTTATAAATATTGTTGTGAGAAAGAACAAGAAAAAAATAAAAAAATAGAAAAGACTACATGCTATTATCTCTGTGAAAGTTTATTATTTATAAGAGAAAGGGTATATATCTATTCATATATTACTTCCTAGCAAGAATATTTGTTTAGTAGAAAAACAATGTTCTTAGACAAGAACAAAAAGAAACCTATCACACAATAGACATTGTAAACTATTGCATGTAAAAGAATAAAATCTTTAACCTTGGAAACTAGACCAACAACATATTAACTTATATATGACTGGTAGACAAAAGTTATTGCAGAATAAAAATATGGTGCATATACACTATAATACATGAATAAATAAAAGACCCATGGCCTAAAACAAGGTAATGAAGTAATATTAACCTGAGCATCATTTCATTTCTTTTGTAAAGCCATGTATAACCATTAAGCATAAAAATGACATATAATAAATCCTTTATACACAACAAAATTGTGGTATCATTGAACAAAAGCATAGAGGGCATGTATGAGTTCAAATAACTGTGTCATAGACGTTGGAGTCAAATGAAACTAATAATGAATGTAGAGTTCATAATATGAAAACTAACCAATACAAAACATATTGCAGAGAAATAAATAATATATAAGAAAGATTCAGGGTTTAAAACAATATATTGAAATATTAAAACCTGAGTAGTAAAGAGTCGAGTATTGTTTAGGTGTAGTACTGCCAGAAATCATAAATGGCGCTAACAACGTGGCATATGGTTATAGTTTTACCCAAGTCTATACATAGTTGGACATTAAATAAATTCGAGTGCTTAATACGACTTGATGGGGTACGTCCCTTTTCTAGTCCACAGCCGTGGTAGAGTATCGTGGTATGGAGATTTGTGAAGATCTTAAGCCCGAGGGAGCTAGGATCGTGGTAGAGACCATATGGCCGAAGGTTAGGGTAAATAAATGATATTAAAAGTA
>JASDQU010738547.1:108328-139528 GCA_032191745.1 Picea mariana | reverse complement strand
TATGATGGTAGAGTTGTTATATATGGTATCAAGCACCATTGAGTTTTCCCCCGTCATGACAACACCATGACAAGTAGATAAGAGTGACAATCGATCTCATGCGTCAAATATTAAATCAACCATATATAAGAAAATTGTTAAGTATAACAATACAAGTACATTATTATTAATGGAATTATTATTATTATTTTTTTATGGTATAGGAGTTATTACAAATCCCTTCAAGGATGCTGTACTCTGTGATGTCGCTCCACTGAAGTATGTGATGTTCTGTTAGGCCAATCATATATGTGGAAGAGTGACGTTGTTTATGAGTCTCGACCCTGTAGTGTCATTGTTACTCTAGGGGTCAGCTCTACACGGTACCAGAGGTAGTTCCGACTACTGTCCCAACAAAACAGTGCCACAAAGTAATCTCTCATACCACAAAGTTTAGCCTCTTCACAATCCGGTCAGAAGGTGAATAGAAGGACACTGCAACCATTGCAGCCTTGGCCTAAGACCTTTCTATCCAACATAAGCAGATCGACAAGATTGTCGAAGATCACAAATATATTTTTGCTTCACCTATGGGGGTGCCTCTGCACTACCCAATCAATACAAACTATAACAGAGCCCTTCATAGCTCTATTGGCCACAACCCTTTTCAGGCGTTCTTGGGGTTCCAACCATTAGACCCCACTGATATAGCTCTTCATGTTGCCTATTCACCGATAGAGTTCTCCCACACTTAGGCAGATCATGTAGCTAGATTGGTTGAACAGATCCAACCCCTCCAACAATAGATTCGTGACAACCATCAACAAGCTAAGCAAGACAAATTATTCAACAAGGTAAGCAGCTCACCAAGGTTTAGATTCAACAAAAGCTTCCCCATCTTCCATAGGAACTTGACACAATGGGGACCATTGCTTCCTAAGGGGGGAGGAATGATCCGGATGGATATCGGTGGCCACCCACCTATTTCACTGGATCAAAACATGGTTTTCCACCTTGGCAGTTTTTTCTATAGTTTTTGGGTCCTGAACTTTCGAGGCTGTTTTGAGGCCCTGAACGACATTTTTTGACATTTCGGGGCCTAGTTAATAATCAACATGGTCCCATTCATAATGCGTTCTTCTCTGTTAGACCTTTCTAACGAGCTATCATGCACCCCAAATGGAGATCGCATGCAAAATTTATGCCCTTGAGAAGTTGACGTATCAACTACCCCCATCAGGGCCCACAAACCTTTTGGTGTTTCATCTCTCGGGGTTAGGGTTTTGGATGTTTAGGGTTTTCTCATTAATGCTTTACGTTAAAAATGTCTTTTGAGGCTCATTATAAACACATCTTCTTGCAAATGAGCGTAGCCATCACATCTCTTCTGAGAGATAAGCGGCCACCATTCTAGCGAGTTCATTCACTCTGTAATTTCATAGTTTCTGTACATTTCTTTCATTAATAGAAATTGTCTATTATTATATCTTTGTGTTTCTTGCAATATCTCTGTGTATTTCCTTGTTATATCTCTGCCTTCATTTCGCTCTCAAAATAATCTGGATCACCTGCCCTCACGACAACATGTAACCTCTTGGGTGAGAATATGAATTCTACATCCCCTTACATGGAGGGAGTTGCTACTAAGCATGAATAGGGATACTGCTCTCTTGACAATACATATGCCACACCCCCTTCATACAATCCTTACCCATATGTAAGCTTAATTGGAAATATTCATCCTTGTCTCTACACACATATAGAGACACATATCAAATAACACTATCCAAAGAAAAAATAAATCATATTAACATGTTTGCAACATAATATCCAAGTTGAGACATAGGTTTCTTGACCTCGACTTGGATCCATATAACTCGGCTTTCCTTGGAGTCCATGCACATGTAGTTCTTACTTGTTACCCATGGAAAATGATCATTAGTTTTGCAAAAATACATTAGTTCAACAATACAAATCATATATACTCATTATTAGATCAAATCATAATTCTATGTACCCAATCATAATATCCAATAACATTAAGTAAATATCAACACTTCATGATTTATACATAAGCATCATCATATTAGACAAAAGATTTTTAAGCGATAATCTAGTCAAAGTGTGTCCATCAACAAAATTGGTTCATCCACATGTCAAAAACACCCTAAAATAATAACTATATCAAGTAATAACAAGTCTAATCAAAGAGGGGTGTTACACCCATATGTCCACACTAATGCTCTAGCCTTCTTTTTCCAAAATCATTTTTCGGTTTTTTTGAAAGGGCATTTATATTTGATGTGTCCATGGCAATGACATAAATTACTAAAGAATGGGACACCCTCATAATCCAAAAATTGGAAGAAAATACACTTACCCACCTCCAATTCTATTGAATCTTACAGACCTAGCCACAAATCCATTTCAACTAGTACTTTTGCCACATATTTTACCGTACTAAGATAAATCCTTCTTAAAACTCAAAAATGCCGCCAAACTACTTCCTATTTGATTCAAAATGGCTTCACTCTAGAATTCCAATGGTAACACATGAAGATCAACCCATATGGGGTGGACTTTAAACTTTTCCACTCTAGGGTAAAAATAGGGTGTCCATGGTTTGAGGGTTGGCAAAGCATTGCCCAAATACTAGTTTCCCTTTCTTATGCTTTCAACATCTTCACCATTCTCGAGGATAAAATCCATCCACCCTTGTGCTAGAATATGAAATGAAGATATGTACCATGAGGATTTTCCCCATACCTTGCCCATCCATTCTCTTAAAGATTTTTCCTTCATGAATCTCCTTAGAAATATTCATGCTAATGCCAATTCCTTCATTAGGATTATTTGATGCATCAAAATATCTTTTCTAATCACCATTCAAATTGTCTTGTCTCTTTTATTAACACAATTCCTTTGTTTCTTTGCTTAATAAACCCTTGTAGACTATGTCCCTCTATGGTCTCTAATCTTCCCACTAGTTCTCTGATACCCAACAATGCCTTTAAATCCTCACCAACCAGAGCTTCCTCTCTAAACACTTTTGTGCATAGATTGTTCATTTGGTTCTCCAAGCCATATGGATGAGTTTTGTTTAACCTCCATTGCAAACAAACTCATAAAAACTAGAGCAAGTTTGTCTTGGGCAATGAAAGAAGGATCTGGGTGCCTGGTAGGACTAGAGCTCTACTACCTCTTTAGAGCTTTCGTACTCTCTAGTTTGGATTCATTACCAAGGAAACACAATAAGGCCTAAGTGTGAGATCTTTAGGGTGAAAATGATTATAATGTTCCATGGTCATTTGGGAAGCCTTAGGAGGACAAGATAGATTCCAAGAATCTATAAAGCCAATGGACGGAAAAGACAAAGTGTCCTTTTGTGCAAAGGTTCTTCATCGTAAACATTGATCTCTTCCTCCTCCCTCTCCTCTATGATCCTCTTTGTTCACATTTTGGTTCATCCACAACTACAAGTGGGTACATATATGTTTATTATGAAGATATTAAGGCAACTTAATTTATTATTTTTATTTCTCTTTATTATTATTTAATTTAATGTATCTTTTTGTCGACCTATTCCATGTCAACATTACATCACACTTTTCCTTCATATTGAGTTGTAGATTGTGCATCTCTGTGCAAGCATTAGTTAGCATATCTATAAGAGGGATTGTTTTTAATATTATTTTTTAATATTTGTTGGGTTTTGGTTTAGTGGTTGGGACACACCTTTTCCATGCAAACAACCCATGAATTTGTCAGGTATAGAACCCCTGTATGTGTGTAAGAGAAGGTGTTCAAACTTCCAAAGTTTGTTTCCCTCAAGCACCAAAAAAAAGCTCAATGCATATTTGATATACTAAATTATTCTAAGTGAACACCAATATGTGTTAGCCTTTGGCTCCCTCTAATCCTAAGTCCTTAATCACCTTTAAGTATACCTTAAGATATAGTTTGTATCCTAGATTACATTTTCTTTGTTAGGGTTATGGTTCTAATCTTTCTAATTAGGTACCACTGACCACTTACAATAGCGCAACTTCCAACCTTTTTTGTCATTTTTTGGTCTCATTGAAGATATTTTTGTTCTTATATTCTTTCTATTGCCATTAGAGCTACACATGATCAAATGAGTTATATAGACATATTATTAATTCTTTGAGTTGTTGTTCATCAACATTATTAGAGCACCACGATAATGATGATCAAATGAGTTACATAAACATGTCATTAATTCTTTGAAATGTTGTTCATCAACATTATCAGATCACCATGATAATGATCCATGGGAGGTCTCAACAAAAGTGGATGGTTGTTTATCATTGTCAAATGAGAACAATTGTTTAAAAACTTAAACTACCATGAGGAAACCACGCTATTGCATTCATAAAGAATAAGCTCTTTTGTGTAGATGTACAACCCATGTATACAACACATAAGAGTTTAAGAGTTGAAGTTGACAAGAAGAACACATGAATGGATAGATGCATGAATATTGGTGTTACACCAACCTTGCAACGAAATCAATAAATATTCTTCATATCGTTGTATTTTTATTTGAAATTTTTGCCTACAATTTGAAAATATAGAAAAGAGATAGAGAAAGTGCAAATGTTATTACAGTTTTATTATCAGTTGCATTCTATTTAAGTTGAACAGAAAGCACATAGATATGACATTGTTTTCATGGAGAAAATTTCATAGTTTTGATGGACACTGAAATTTACGTTTTCTATTATGTTAGAAAGATTTTCTTGCAAATGTGGACTTATGAGTTTTTCAAAGAAGCACATGGGTGTTTATTTTTGTGAAGAAAGAGACCAATGGCGAAGAGTTCTCTGTTGGCACTTTTGTTACAGGGGAATGGAGGTGTTAAAAAAATTTGGTAAGTCAAATAAGTGATGGAGAAACAGTTGTAATTAAAGTGTGGTTTCCAGGTATCAGGCGACCTGGAAGCATAAGGATTCATACATATATAATCTAGATGTCCTCAAGCTATTCTTGCCACCATGAACTGAGTGGGATAAGTGTGTCATCGAAGACTTGTGGTTGAATGCATTTAGCATCTATAGAAGGAGAAAATGTTCAGTCTCGAGAAAATTATTGTTTCAAATCATGGAAACAGATGTTGTGGTAATTACATAAATCTAGTCCACTTAATCTACTTACCACATTGTTTCAAAGTTATTTTGGGGTAGATTGAGGTTTTTTCAGTTGCATAAGGGCTTTTTTAACTTATCTTCGTCTATAGAATGATTTTACTGTTGTGAAGTCATATTGCACGTGTATCTTGAAAATTTGTATCTTCATCTGGCTTTGTGTAAACGTTTCTTTTTAGTATTGGAATCCAAACGTTTTACTTTTTGACAGGATGTTACGATATAATTTTGGTTGAAATTTTAATTTTTTGTTATTGTTTAAATTGCATTTTTAAATATATAAATGGATATAACATTATCAAAAATCTTGGAATAATCTAATTATACAGACTCAACTATTCAAATCCTACGATTTCAACAATTTATCACAAGATTTCAAACAAAATTGATAAAACTTGGAAAAGCTAAAGATAAATTGGAAAATTAATTCAGTGTGTTTGGATTTTCCAAAGTCATTGGTTTATACGAAAACTGCCAAGATTTTCCTTCGTTGAGTTTGATGATCGTGGATTTGAAAAGCTATTCTTGCATTGAATTATAAGAATGGGTGACATTTTGAAACGTTCTACAGAATAATTTTAATGTTATGAAGTCTTATCGTGTGTAGGTTGAAAATTTGTATTTTTACTTGGTTTTGTGTAAACGTTTTTTTTGTTATTAAAATTAAAATTTTTTATTTTTTGATATTTTTGACAAGAATTCTACGATATAATTTTGGGTAAAATCTTAATTTTCTGTTGTTTAAATTACATTTTTGAATATATAAATAAATTCAGTTTAAAACCAGCAATAAAATTATACATATAATTTTTTTTAATATTTTCTAAGATGATAAAACATAATATTATAAAACTTAAACAGCTCATGTATTATGATAATGATCATGTATTATGTATTATGATAGTGAAATTTCAAAATTCTATATTAAAATGGAGGTCTATTTAGGATAGTGCAATCTCAAAATTGTATAAAGATGACTATTATGTCTATTTATTTATGATAACACAATCTAAAAAAAAGTAGAGTGATGATATCTTAATCTTTGACCTAGATATTATAAAATATTTTTTTAGATATTATAAAATATTTTTTATTTAACCTTTGTAAGGAGGAGTAATAAGTGGAGATTGTTTGTTTTTGATAAGTGCAACATTTCGAGGATAATGACTCAATTAAAAAAACGTTTTTGGATGGTGTTCTACACTTGTTTGAAATTTACTAAGGCATTTAAGGTGCTTTATGTGTGTGCCATGATGGCTATTGGTGCCTTGTGATTATGTTTTTGCATTTTATTGATTTTTTTTTGGAAACAAGCACATACATATAAGGAAACAAGATATTAAAGATTTAAAAGATTTTTTATTTATTTATTTTTATTGTGACACATAATTTGGACAAATCATCTCAACACAATAAGGAAAACATTAACGCAACTTTGTAATAGTTATTTTGTAAGGTCTTGGAATTCTTTTGATGTTGTTTGTATGAATCCATTCATGTTTCTATGAGTCTAGAGTTTTTTAATCATTGCATCTTTAGGAGTCTATTGATTTTTTTGGAAACAAGTACCATATATCAAGGATATAAAAGATTTTTTTTTAATCATTACACACAATCTCGACAAATCAACTCAATGTAATAAGGAACACATAAGCTCAAACTAAATAAGGCAACTTTGTAATAGTTATTTTGTAAGGTATAGGAATTCTTTTGAGGTTGCTTGTATGAATCTAGAGTTTTTTTATTAATTGCATCTTTAGGAGTCTCATTTCTAAAAATTTAAAAGGATGGAGTTACAAGATGCCCATTTTCACTTCAAGTAGGAGGTGTTTGAAGGTCCAAGACTTTATATTTGAAATTATTTTCTTCGTGATCTTGATCTAGCTTGAACTTGAATAGGGCAATCAAAGGTGTGCGGTGATTTTTGTGTGATGTTGATGAATGTTTTTTACAGTGTTGTGATACTTGGAGGTGTATCCTTGATTGTGACACATAGAGCACTTATTTGGAAATTTGTTTTAATTAGGATGGAAGATATAAAAGACTTGTTCAATATTTTGCAAACATTACTTAACACTGCATTGAGAACAACAATTAAAATTGGCAAAAAGTTCACTCGATAATGTGGCTACATGTATGCAAGTAATGCACAAAACATTTTTCTTCTTAAATTTGAAAACATGTTAACTAATGAGTTAAGAGTTCTTCAGAATTAGGAAATAATTCAACATTCTCATCTCATTCTTGAATCATTCACAAGTTCTTTTGGAGTATGAATTGTTGACGGTGAACAAGAAGACCTCGAGTAGCCTACAAAAATGAATCATACATGTAAATTGGATGAAGACATTTTTTTTATTGAAAAAATCGTAACTTTCATTGATTCAAAGAAAGGTTACATTTTGTAGGTGTTTCTACGCAAATTAAAAGATCGCCAAATGCCCAAGCATTACAAAATCACAGCCTTGTTCAATACACTGGTTTACAAAGATTCCCAGAGAGAAACTTAACATAAAGTCTAAGCAGACTCATTACTTCTAAAAGAAGTAATTAAACAAAAAAAGGAATATTGCATTTGTAAAAAAGTGTTGGTCAGTTTGCACAGGGCTTGGTTTTGTCATTAATGTCAAACTTAAATAATCCATAAGACCGAGAGAAGTAGCTGCACGATGGTTAGCTGAGATTTCCTTCGGAACTCGAGAATTCAGAAAGGAAGGAGCGCACAATAGAAGAGAACGGATCTCGGGCGTTAGATCCGAGCGCGGGGCCCAACCGTTGTCAGATCCAGGAGAACCTGCACGTTCTTTAAAGTGCAAGGTGAAGAGGGCTTATAAAATACCGAAAGCAGGATGACTGCCCATCTTCGGGCAGGACACGTGGTCACAGATCAGATTTTCGCTGACTGGAAAGTCAAAGAAAGGAGGTGCTCCAACCTCTGATATCGCGATACGCGAAATCGTGAAACACAAAGTCCCGATGAGATCAGGACCGTCTGATCACGAAAGGCCGTGGGCCATCAATCGAAGAAAAGCGGATATCGGGGATCACAACTTGGAGTGTCGAAACACTTCATCACAGGAACGCCGAAATGCCGAAATACGAAATGCCGAAATGCGGAACGCCGAAATGCTGAAATGAGAAACGCCAAAATGTCGAAATGTGAAGTGCCTTTTTGGCATAGGCTGTGGTTACCACCAGTGGTCATATGAGGGGAAGGATCTAGAGTAGCTAAGCTCCATTTCGGGGATCGCGACTTGGAGTGTCGAGACACTTCATCACAGGAATGCCGAAATGTCGAAATGCGAAACACATTTTAATTAAGCCCGTGGTCATAGCCAATGGGATATGGTTTAAGCACAAGTGTCTTGTCGAAGCGCTCGAGGGTTATTCTATGCCGAGTCAAAACAAATGTATGATCATCGAATGGTGTTGGTTAAATATTTAAACTGATCGTGTGGATGCTGTTCTTCTTGATGCCTTGGCCAATAATGATCACTGTAAGGTAGTTATTCATTTATTGTAACTGAATCTTCGAAGCTTGAGGGTTCTAGTGTACGCTCTGAATGTACATGGTAAATATAAGTGAAATTTTGTGTGATGCATTTTTGTATGGAATTAATGGTAGATCCGTAGCTCTAAAAATAAAAAACACAGAGGAGAAAAGTAAAATTCATTTCTGTAAATTAAGATGAACTGAAATAAAATTATACAGGGACAGTGAGAAGAAACGATGAAGATAGAGCAAAGATTACGGAGAGAAGACATATGCACAGATTGATAAATCTATGTGGTTTGGTCAAGAATGGATTCTTATATGAATATATAAACAAAGAGGATTTGAATGCTTAATCTTTGATAGAGAACACAAAGAGTTGGTTTGCAGGTTCTTAGTGACAGAGAAGGATTCCAGGGTGGTAGAGAGGAGCAAGGGAAGACTATAAAAGTCTTCTGTACAAGTTGGTGCTTGTACATCTGGGAGTTGTAGCTTCCATTCAGTAGGTGCTGAAGAAAGAGAGGTAGCAACCTCATCTGGGTTGTAGCTCAGATAAAATAAGAATGTAAAGAGAAGTTGGAGCTTGCCTTTCATTCATAAGAAGAAGAGGTTTTTCCCTTTTGGGTTTCCTCATGAAAATCTCTGTGTCATTGTCTATTTATGTGATTGCATATTGATTTATTTGAATGATTTGTAGCAAGACATATAGTAAAAGGCATAATCTGTGTTCATTGAATAATCTGTTAAATAAAAAGAAAGAAATTTTATCTAACTGATTCACTCCCCCCTCTCAGTTAGGCTATCCCGTTTAATAATTGGTATCATAGCAGGTTACTTCAAGATTCAGTTTAATCACTATAAGTTTGATCTTTAATAATGGATAAGAAATCTGATTTTACTAAACATGGATTACCTCTATTTGATGGACATAATTATGCTTTTTGGAGTATCAGGATGCAGTTGTTTTTGCAGTCTCAAGGCGTAGATGTTTGGAAAGCTGTGTTGAATGAATATAAGGCTCCAACAACAGTTCCAATAGATGTTGCAGGTGAGAAACTCTATGAGAGTAATTCCAAATCTATGTATGCAATACTTGGAGGATTGGCAGGTTTAGAATTTGTTAAAGTAATGCATTGTGAGTCAGCAAAAGAGTTATGGGACAAACTGAAGAAGGTATATGAAGGAGATACTAAGGTAAAGAATGCTAAATTACAATCATATAGAATTCAATTCGAAAGTTTAAAGATGGAAGAATCTGAAGATATAGCTACCTATTTTTTACGTATTGATGAAGTAGTCAATACTATGAGAGGTTTAGGAGAAATAGTTGGAAATGGTATTATTGTGCAAAAAGTGCTTAGATCTTTACCTGCAAGATTTGATCCCAAAATATCTGCTTTAGAAGAAATAACTGATATTGCTACTTTACTAATGGATGAGTTGCAAGGAATACTAACAACATATGAGATGAGGACATCCAATGAGAATCCTTCCAATAAGGAAGCAACTTTCAAGGCAGTAAAGAAGGACAAGAAAAAGGTTGAAACAAAAACCATAATCATGAGAATTCAGAAGAAGACATGGAAGAAACTAACTTTGTCAAAAATCTAAAAAGAGGTACTGGCAAGTACAAAGGTAAAATTCCTCTCAAGTGCTTTAATTGTAGTAGAATAGGGCATTTTTCTTCTAAGTGTCCTTTCAATAAACATTCTGATGGAGAAGAAGAAAGTAACATCAAAACCAAAGAATATAAGAAAATGTATAAGAATCCATTTCAAACAAATTCTTATAAAAAGAAAAGTCTATTCATAAAAAATAATAGTGAATCCTCATATATAGATGAAAGTGATGAAAGTTCAGATATAAGACTTTTTATGGTTATGGAAAATCAGAATGATGAACTTACTGAAGAAGAAGAAGGTGAAGTTGACCAGGAAGCTGAACTTGTAAGTGCTTTGTCCGAACTAAAGAAAATAAGAAGAGAATGCAAACAATTCAAAAGAGAAATTGAGAGTTTAGATCAAGAATTACAGAAGTCAAACAATTTAATTGAAAACACTAAGATCATGTTAGTTGACTTAAAATTAAAAATAGAAGAGGCTAGAGTGACTGAAGAAGCTCTAAATAATATAATTACAGAAAAGGAAAACGAAAATGAAGGTTTAAAATTTGAAGTAGTTTTATTAAGAAATAAAGTACAAGAAAATAACATGAATCATAGTTCTCAAGTGTTGGATCAAATTATTTGTAGTCAAAGATCAATTTATGATAAGACTGGAATTGGGTATAAGTCTGAAGTTACTAATACAAGCTCTAGTTCAAGTTTTGAAAAAGCAGGTACAAAACATACAAATGAGAAAAACACCTACAAGCAAAAGAGATCAGAAAAGCAAGAAGATAATCAAACTTCAACAGTGCATAGAAAAAGTTATGGTAGTCATCAAAATAGGTTTGAAGGTTACTGTTTCTTTTGTTATAAGTATGGACACAAAGCAACTTTCTGTAATGTTTTTTCAAGAAACATAAGTGCACATAATAGCCATGGCATATCTAGATTTGAATATGAAAGAAGACATGATAAATCTATTCAGAACAATGTGAACAAATCACATAACAGATTTGATTGTTTGAAATTTGAAGTTGAATGCTATAGGTGTAATAACTTTGGACATATTTCAAGAAACTGTCCAATGAATTTTCAAAAATCTATTATAAACCAATACAAAAATCAGAAAACTAGTTATTGGAAAAGGAAGAATGATCATTTAGAAATTGAAGAGTGCAAACTTGCTTTACAAGCTGATCATAAAGTTAAATGGTGTGTGGACAGTGGATGCTCAAAACATATGACAGGAAGAAAACAAATCTTTGATTCTTTAGATGAAAGAAAAGAAGGTTTAGTCACATTTGGTAATGAAAAATCAGCTCGAATAGTTGGAAGAGGCATTGTTTGTTTGAACAAAGACATAATGGCTGAAAATGTTTTACTGGTTGAAAATATTAAACATAACTTGTTGAGTGTAAGTCAAACATGTGATAAAGGGCATCTTATGATATTTGATTCTAAACAATGTCAAATCGGGGATGTTAAAACAAATCGGTTAGTTGGAACAACTACAAGGACATCAAATAACATATACATTTTAGACGAGAAGAATGAAAATTGCTATCTTGGACATGAAGATGAAAGCTGGTTATGGCATAAAAGACTTGGACATATTAACTTTGACAATCTGATTCAGTTAAATAAAAAAGAGGCAATAAGGAACTTACCTGTCATAAAGAATCTTTCCAACTCTATTTGTAAAAAATGTCAACATGGTAAACAAACTAGAGTCAAGTTTAAAACAAAGGAATATTCTACAACAAAACCTTTGGAAATAATACATCCTGATGTATGTGGACCTATGAGGACAACATGTCTAAATGGTGAAAGATACTTTCTGTTATTTGTGAATGATTTTACTCGAATGACTTGGCTGTTTTTATTGAAAAAGAAGTCTAAAACATTTAGCTGCTTTCAAGTTTTCAAAGAATTGTCTGAAAATGAAATTGATATGAAGATTAAGTGCTTAAGGTCAGACAATGGAGGAGAGTTTGTGTCAGAAGAATTTAACAATTATTGTGATGAAAATGGAATTAAAAGACATTTCTTTGTTATAGAAACACCTCAGCAAAATGGTGTTGTTGAAAGAAAAAACATAACTGTTATGGAAATGGCAAGAACAATGTTAAATGAGTCCAGATTGAATGACATGTTTTGGCCTCAAGCTGTTCACACCGCTGTACACAATCCAAATAGAAGTTTGCTAAGAAATAATACTGATAAGACACCCTATCAATTATGGAAAGGAAGACCAACAAACATAACACATTTTAGAATTTTTGGGAGTAAGTGTTACATTAAAAGAATTAATAAAGATCTGGGAAAATTAGACTCTAGAACTGATGAAGGCATATTGGTTGGATATTCATGTTCAAGAAAGGCTTATAAATGCTATAATTTCAGATTAAGAAAAAATGTTGAATCTATAGATGTAAGGTTTGATGAGTCCTCATTTTTGAAGTCCAAATCTAAACAAAAGGATCAACAAATACATGAATTATATGACAAACATAAGATGGATGAAGAAGTAAGTGAAACAGAAGAAACTAAGGCTGCTGACAGTGAACAATTAATTCCTACTTTGATACAGGGCACAACTCCATCCAAAAGCATGACTCCATCAAAGACTCCAAGCAAGAGAATACAGAAAAATCACCCTAAAGAACAGATAATTGGTGACTTAAATGCAGGTGTTGGAACAAGAAGCAGAAGGCAAGAATCCACCTCAACTCATGAACATGTATCTTTACTTTCTATGATTGAACCTAAAAGTATTGAAGAAGCAATTAAAGATGAATACTGGATGAAAGCAATGAATGAAGAACTTAGTCAAATAGAAAAGAATAAGACATGGGAATTGGTTCCTAGACCTTTGAATAAGAATGTCATAGGGGCTAAATGGGTTTTCAGAAATAAGATGGATGAAGCAAGTAAAATAACTAGAAATAAGGCTAGATTGGTTTGTAAAGGGTATGCACAGGTAGAAGGAATAGATTATGGAGAAACTTTTTCTCTTGTTGCAAGAATGGAATCCATTAAACTGATTCTAGCTTATGCCAGTTCTAAACACATTAAAGTTTACCAAATGGATGTAAAGTCTGCATTTTTGAATGGTGATTTAGAGGAAGAAGTATATATGGAACAACCAGATGGTTTTCAGGTATAAGAAGCAGAACAATATGTTTACAGGTTGAAAAAGGAATTGTATGGGTTGAAGATATTCTAGACTTGACAATTACTTGAGGCATCAAGGATTCAGGAAAGGTAATACTGATAGTAATCTTTACATTAAAAAGAAAATGATAGGTTGATCATTGTTGAGATATATGTAGATGATATCATTTTTGGTAGTGATGATGATAGGCTCAGTAAACAATTTGCTGAAAGTATGCAGAAAGAGTTTGAGATGTCCATGCTAGGAGAAATGAAGTTTTTCTTAGACTTTCAAATTACTCAATATGATAAAGGTATTTCCATTTCTCAAACCAAGTATATCAATGAAATGCTTAAGAAATTTCAGATGGAAGATTCTAAACCAGTTGGCACTCCCATGGTTACTGGCTGTAAATTAAGTAAGTTTGATGATAGTAAAGATGTTGATCAGACAATCTTTAGATCTATGATTGACAGTCTTCTTTATGCTACAACTACAAGACTTGATATTATGCATGCAGTTTGTCAAGTTGGCAGGTTTCAGGCTTCACCAAAAACTTCTCATCTACTTGCAGTCAAAAGAATTTTCAGATATATTAAGGGGACAACAGAGTATGGTTTGTGGTATCCTACAGGTAATCATATTGGTTTATATGATTTCACTGATGCTGACTGGGCAGGTTGTGTTGATGACAGGAAGAGTACTAGTGGAGCAACAATTTTTCTTGGAGGATGTCTTGTAAGTTGGTCAAGCAAAAAACAATCAGCAGTGTCTCTGTCTGCTGCTGAAGTAGAATACATAGCAGCTGCAGTTTGTTGCACTCAGGTTCTATGGATGAAACAGATGCTGGAAAATATACATATTCATTATGATGAACCTAGACCTATCTTCTGTGATAATACCAGTGCAATTAGTATTTCTAAAAATCCTGTTATGCATTAAAAAACAAAGCACATTCCCATCAAATTTCATTTTCTAAGAGAGCAGGTTATGTCTAATGTTATTAAACTAGAATATGTTGGCACAAAGGATCACATTACAGATGTATTTACTAAACCTTTACCTAAAATGCAATTTGAAAGTCTCAGGGATCAGTTGGGGGTTTACCCTCTGTAATTTCATTTCATTCTCAAAGATTGCAAGGGCTTCATAATAAAATCAGTCTGCACAGGTTTATTGACTATTTTCATAGGGGGAGTTGCTGTTGAAATGATACATCTTTACAGGTGGTTTTCTTTGCTCAGGGGGAGTATTGTTGTTTCCTTTGCCATATATGTCAAAAGGGGGAGAAGAGATTTAAAGTTTTCCATCAATGCCAAAGGGGGAGTTTGTTGGTCAGTTTGCACAGGGCTTGGTTTTGTCATTAATGTCAAACTTAAATAATCCATAAGACCGAGAGAAGCAACTGCACGGTGGTTAGCTGAGAGTTCCTTCGGAACTCGAGAATTCAGAAAGGAAGGAGCGCACCGTAGAAGAGAACAGATCTCGAGCGTTAGATTCGAGTGCGGGGCTCGACCATCGCCAGATCCAGGAGAACCTGTACGTTCTTTAAAGTGCAAGGTGAAGTGGGCTTATAAAATCCCGAAAGAAGGAGGACCGTCCATCTTCGGGCAGGACACATGGTCACAGATCAACTTTTCGCTGACTAGAAAGTCAAAGAAAGGAGGTGCTCCAACCTCCGATATCGTGGTACGTGAAATCGTGAAACGCAAAGTCCCGATGAGATCAGGACCATCTGATCACAAAAGGCCGTGGGCCATTGATCAGAGAAAATATGATATCGGGGATCGCGACTTGGAGTGTTGATCACAGAAACACCAAAATGCCGAAATGCGAAATGCCGAAATGTCGAAATGCGGAACGCCGAAATGCCTAAATGCGAAACGGAAAAATGCTGAAATGCGAAGTGCCTTTTTGGCATAGGCTGTGGTTACCGCCAGTGGTCATATGAGGGGAAGGAGCTAGAGTAGCTAAGCTCCATTTCGGGGATCGCAACTTGGAGTGTCGAGACACTTCATCACAGGAATGCTGAAATGCCGAAATGTGAAACGCATTTTAATTAAGCTCGTGTTCATAGCCAATGGGCATATGGTTTAAGCACAAGTGTCTTGCTGAAGTGCTCGAGGGTTATTCTATGCTGAGTCAAAACAAATGTATGATCATCGAACGGTGCTGGTTAAATATTTAAACTGATAGTGTGGATGTTGTTCTTCTTGATGCCTTGGCCAATAATGATCACTGTAAGGTAGTTATTCAGTTATTGTAATTGAATCTTCGAAGCCTGAGGGTTCTAGTGTACGCTCTAAATGTACAGGGTAAATATAAGTGAAATTTTGTGTGATGCATTTTTGTATGGAATTAATGGTAGAGCCGTAGATCTAAAAAAAGAAAAACACAGAGGAGAAAAGTAAAATTCATTTCTATAAATTAAGATGAACTAAAATAAAATTATACAGGGATAGTGAGAAGAAATGATGAAGATAGAGAAAAGATTAAGGAGAGAAGACATATGCACAAATTGATAAATCTATGTGGTTTGGTCAAGAATGGATTCTGATATGAATATATAAACAAAGAGGATTTGAATGCTTAATCTTTGGCAGAGAAGATAAAGAGTTGGTTTGCAGGTTCTTAGTGACAGAGAAGGATTCTAGGGTGGTAGGGAGGAGCAAGGGAAGACTGTAAAAGTCTTCTGTACAAGTTGGTGCTTGTACATTTGGGAGATGTAGCTTCCATTCAGTAGGTGCTGAAGAAACAAAGGTAGCAACCTCATATGGGTTGTAGCTCAGATAAAATAAGAATGTAAAGAGAAGTTGGAGCTTTCCTTTCATTCATAAGAAGAAGAGGTTTTTCCCTTTTGGGTTTCCTCATGAAAATCTCTGTGTCATTGTCTATTTATGTGATTGCATATTGATTTATTTGAATGATTTGTAGCAAGACATATAGTAAAAGGCATAATCTGTGTTCATTGAGTAATCTGTTAAATAAAAAGAAAGAAAATTTATCTAACTGATTCACCTCCCCCACCCCCCCTCAGTTAGGCTATCATGTTTAACAAAAAGAACACCTGACCTATATTCTTTCAAATAGAGTAAATTATCATGAATTTCTAGAGCTCTTTTAGATAGATTGTCTGCTTCAACATTGAATTCTTTGTATATATGTCTGAACGAGATCTCCTGAAATGAGCTGGATAGCACTCTTAATTGACAACCCAGATAACAAAGAGAATTATTGACCAGATTAATATCATCCAACATCTAGTCTATTACCAATTTGAATCCCCCATTACATGCAATCTTTCCACTCCACGCTCACTAAAAAATTTCAACAATCCAGACAAGGCTTTAAATTCACTGGAATTATTCGAACCTGGCCCAAGACATGCTCTACTAGAAAAGTAATGTGAATTAGAAAAATACAACATAAAACTGATACCACTTCTTTGCTTCTCGCCTTGTGAAGCCCCATCAAAAAAACCCCAAGGGGTCCTTTTATCAAACACCAAAAGAATGAGCACCCAAGAATTGGGTGAAATGACAATTCCTATATAATGACCAACCAACCCCATGGCTTGCTGAAAGAATTAAAAATATGATCGACATTTTTCTTCAAATAACCTCTGATTTCGAGCTATCCAAACCCCCATAAAACTATAGGAGGTAGCACCCGATATTGTTTCAACTGGGTTGATTGAAATAATTCCAATAGACACTCATTGACATTCCCTTTCATCCACAAATTCAACAATTTTAATTTGCTGCTAAGTTCCACCCATACCTTCCAGGTGAAAGAACATTCTAGAAATAAGAGGAAATTAGTTTCTCTAGAAGCTTTACACAATTAACACATACCTAGACCCAAAGTGCCCCATTTTTGCAACTTGTCCCAAGTTAGGACCCTCTCTTTAACCAAGATCCAAAGGAACAATAAGCTCTCGGAAGGACATCAAATATTCCACAATTTTATAAACCACCACAACTGGATGTTTTCTTCTTCTGATATAAGTGAAAGATAACCCATCTTAGCAGAAAAAGCACCTCCGGTTACATTGACTTCCCAAGCAAGCTCATCCTCGTCCGACGAGAGAAGGACGTGTGCTCTTTTGAATTCGGACATGAAGCCTTCCCAAACTGAATTCCATCGATAAGAAATCCCTATTTGTGATAGCAAACACCAAATTTAGCTCCATATAGACGACGAAGTTGGATCAGTGACCTGATGTAGCATACATTTACCCTTAACTTTGAGAATATTAATCAACTCCTTTGGAAATAAGATGGAATTATTACATCCAATGATTGCATCAATGTTGATTCTAATTTGTTTCCATGACCCGACCTTCCAAGACAAATGTTTACCTATAATTAGAAAGGATTGCACTAGACTTTTCCACTAGACTAAGGATGTTGGGATATCCTTCGGCTATTGTCATATCCACTCAAAAATATTTCCTTCTGGTATATATGTCCATTAAAATTTTACGCCACAAGATCTCCCTTGTTAAAAATTTCCACAACGATTTGGTCGACAAAACCTGCCCAAACACCAAAATATCCTTTAAACTCCACCCTCTGAGGGATTTAGGTTTGGAAAGAAGTTTCCAATTGGATAAATAAGATCCCAAATACTCTGGTTTCCCCTTCCATAAATATTTGAAACAAAATTTTCAAATATTTACCACAATGTGTTTAGGAATCGTAACCATCAAGTGCCAATAATTTGACAATGCTCCAATGACATACTTGATGAGCACTAATCTTCCCCACCCTTGAAATCCATATGTTGCACCAGAAGTTGACACGCTTCTCAATTTTTTTAAGCAACCAACACCAATCCACAATGCCATAATTGTTTGGTTTAATGAAGAACCCAATATACTTGAGACCGTCCTCTGGGTTTTTTCAAGGAAAGGGAATCACGTATTCAAAAGCTGCCTTATGTTCCCCCAAATTCACATAAAGTAGATAACATATAATAATCATGCCCATAACATCATGAAACAACTTTAGATCTCCTAGAAGGTCCTTCCTTCATTGCTTCCACAAGAAAAAAAAGATCAGAACATCATCAACAAACAATAAATGGTTGAGCCTTACTGTTCTTCCTATTGATAGTCCTTGGTACTGATGTTTACACTTAGCATTGTTTAAAATCCTACTTAATCCATCGACCACCAAGAAGAATAGATAGGGAGAGAGAGGAAATCCCTGACACAATCCTCGTTCAAGAATAAAGAAGGGATAACCTACACCATTAATCAAGATAACAAAGGAAACCAAAGATACACATGACATTATCCAATTTACCATACTTAATTCAAATCTCGTGTGTAGGAGAAGTAATATGAGAAAGAGCCATGACACCCAATCATAAGCCTTTGCTAGATCAATTTTTATGACATAAATCAATGTATGTGTTGATTTAATGGAATGAATTCCTTCCTGAGCATATCTGATAACCTCGTGGATGAGTTGACATTTGACAAAGCTGAACTATTCCTGAGAAATAACATCGTGTCTACACTTGCCCGAGTTACATATTTCCTCCAAAACCCTAAGAAGATCCTCCCTAACTATTTCTAAAAAATCCTTATAAAGTCCACATTCCAACTGTCAGGCCTATGGTTTTTGTCCCTCTTAAAAGTACCTATGACCACTTGCATCTCTTTTATCGTTATTTCACCATACCTAGCCCTATTATCATCTTCTTCTATCGACCAGGGTTAACACAATAATAAATTTAGCATGTCTCCTACTTTAGCATGCCTGGGCTCTTTAAAAAGTTGTGAGAAATGATCAACCCCCAAAATTGCTAGCTGAGGAAAACCACAGACTTTGGAACCATTGGGATCCTAGAGCTCCCAAATATAATTGTAGTTACGTCTAAAGTTCACAAAGTTAAGAAAATATTTAGTGTTTTGGTCCCCCATAGAGAGCTAAATGGTTCGACTTTTTTTGCGCAACATCTTATCTTGTTCTAAAAACAAGGCATACCTCAACACTTCTAAAGACCTACACTCCTCCACCTCATCAAAATTACCATTTTATGATTATATTTTGTCATAAACAACTTCCAAATATTTTTCTATCTGATAGAGACTCTGGTCAATTTCTTTTCTTGTCTCCTTTGCCCAACCCATCACAACCATTTTGAGTTTCTGGAGGGACGACACAAATTGAGCACTAGTTGGTTCACTAGATATTGGATTTTAATGTTCCCAATTAACTTTGACCAATACCTTCAACTTGAATTACCCACCCACGAACGAACATGAATCCCTTCTTGCAAAAGAATAGTGTGAATTAAGAAGCAATCCAAACGTTTCGCTACCCTATCTAAATCACATCTGTTGTTGCATCAGGTAGGCTTGCAAACAACTGTCTCGACATCCACTAGGCTGGTCATTTCAAATTTATGCAAACATAAATTAGCCATGGTATATGTTCTAGAAAACTAACCCCATACCTCCTCACTATTTAATGTAAGATTCAAATCTCTGCCTATAATAAGGGAGTCAGAGAGAATACTATCATTGTTAAGCAAACCGTTCCAAAAATCTTCATGATCTGCATAAAAACCATACAAATTGAGGAGAGGAAGAGAATGGTCTAATTCCTTGAAATAAAACTGAGTAAACAAACCAGATGGTGCAACAAATCTATTGGTAAGATTACACTCATAATTGTAACCAATACCGATACCTCCTAATGATCCAACTACATCTAAACCCAAAAGGGACCAACTAGGCATAATTTTAACCAAATCTTCGATGATAGGGGCACATGTCCCCATAGTTTCTTGAAGGAAGACAACATCCAACTTCTCCATAACAACTAAATGCTTGAAGGATCATTTTTTGGCCCTGCCCCCTAGGCCTATGATGTTGGTCAAAAGAATATTCATAAGGAGGGAAAGGATGAGGTGCATCCCACTCTAAGGACCCTAGAAATCAAATTTTGTCATCCCTGAGACACCTCATTGGATGCCCGTTCCTGGGCATGCCTGAGGGCTGAATTTCGACCTGACCTTAAATTCTCATGGTATTTAAATACATGCATCCCCAATCCACCTGCCAGTGAAGCATATGGAATCTAAACACACAAACATAGGTTATAGTGATCTCTTCCCAAGATAGAGGAAGAGGAATCAAATTCACATTGAACTGCTTGACCCATAACCTCCGAAAGAGACTCCTTGGACTATAATTCCCCTACCAAGGAAGACCCTTTGACCGAGCCCATAACAACTTGGGAGGTCACCAAAGGGGGATCTCCCCCTTCTACCACCTTGATTGAGTTCCCTCATTCTAAATTCAAACCCCCTACAAGAAGGATACTATTATTGTTTAAAGGAGAGAGAACAGGGAGGGACATACCCGAAAGATTAATCGAAGTCACGTGATCCCTCCACAAGTATTCCAACTGAGCCCACTACTATGAGGAAAGGTCGAGTTGTAAATCATAAAAAACCTCCCGAAGAGGATCGCTCGAGCCTTAGGCTCAATTTTCTCATCAATAGCACTAAACTTTCACTATCGAAAATGACTCTTTGTCATTCTTCGACGAGTCCCTCTCACATAGATCTTCATGTATCCTTCCTTGATGGAACCTCTTTAATGTTTTGAGTGCGAGAGCTAATATTGGATGAACCCAAAGCCATCAAAGTCTCCTGATTGACCCGTGGAGATTTTTCATGAAATTTAAGACCACAATCCTTCACAACATGCCAAAAAACATGACCTCTTACACAATGAAATGACATATTGACATAATCCATAATCTGAGTGTATTTCCTGTCTCCATAGAGTAAGTCCATTGATTCGTATAACCCATTGTGAGGATCCAATTCAGTGAGTATCTGAGCTACCAAATGAAATCCACAAGACTTCTATGTGTTTTCTGTCGCTTTAAACTTACCTAGAACCTCCCCAATGGTTCTAAAAGCATCATCATTCCAGAACTCCAATGGAAGATTTTGTAATTTCCCCTTCCAATTGATCACGACGGTGGATGACTTAGTAGCCTATATGACTCTCGTAGGCTATAGTCAACATGAAAAATGGAGTCATAGGGATTTATTTAGTGTTACCGGTTTAAAAAAAAGGATAAAATCCTAAAGTGACATTAAATAAAATAAATAAATAATTACTTAAGCATTAAAAAGTAATTTTAAATGTTTAAGTGAATATTAGGGTTTGATTTGGTCAAAAAGGGAAAAGATATAGAAGGCTCAAGGAAGAATAAAAGGAGGTACAACCTCTCACCTTATTATTATGATTTGATCTCTCATTTTGGAGTGCTCTTGGAACCATTGTTTTGTTAGGGTTTAGCAAAACCCTTCCACCATTGCTAGCCTAGTTTTGGTAGTGAAATATCTACCCTAGCTAGACCAAGGAAGATCTATCTAGGGTCTTCCATTGAGTTTCATTCGGTGATTTTCCTATGGTCCAGTGGAGCAACGGATTATTGGAGAACCCTAGTCTGGTTGGTGGATTGATTTGCCTCTTGCTGGATTTGTGAGGTTTTAGAGGAGTTTGTGCCACTTGGAGAGGACCATCTGGGATAATTAGAGGGTCGATTACAGTCCCAACCACATCGAGGAGGATTGTGCGTGTTCCAAGGAGTTGGCTGATTTATCTATGGTGGCTAGGAGAGCTGCTAGAGTCTGTTCAAAGGAGACACCATCACTCTTTTGTTGTCTGATGGGGACTAGGGGAGCCATTGGTACATTTCTAAGGAGGCCAAACCTTTTTCCTTGTTAGATTGAGTGGTTGAGGTACATGAAGAGGGGTTGCATTCATTTGCATATTATTTCTGCAGAAGATCTAGGTATCTTGAGGAGGTTTAAGTAACTCATTTCCTGAACAATCAAGTTTGGAGGTAGGATCGGGGGATAGAAGAGCCTTGTAGAAAAATATATCATTTGTGGCATCATTCACAGGTTTTGTTTATCTATTGTGTGTGGTATATATTGTTGTTTTCATTACAACCACTAGATTATGTTGTGTTAGGGGTTTATAACATGTAATTACAGTCTTGGATCTTGTGTGCCATTGCTGCTGTCATCACAGCCAAATACCATTGCTGTAATTACAGTCTTGGATCTTGTGTGCCATTGCTGTTGTCATCACAGCCAAATACAGTCTGTATTTCATCTTTAGAGTTAAAGAGGGGATACTATGGCTTGGCGTAGAGAAGTTTCCAATCCAAATACCATTGGCCTGCCAAAATATTCGACGAATTGGATTTTTCTTTAAAAATAAATCTTATCTAGCCACGAGAAATGATGTGGCAAATTGGAACATCCCCCAACATCGACAACCAAAACTCCTCCATCCACGCTTTCACACTAGTTATAGAGATTCACCCACCAAACCTTCTAACTCTGCTATTTGCGTGACTTTCAAATCCACCCAACGAATAACGAGACACCTACTCCCTTGGATTTAATCAACTTTCATTGTTTACCTCCCACGTTTGCATGCAGAACACAAGGCCTTCCTCCTTTCTTCTCTTCCACCACTGGTCTACTACCAGAATAACCAAAGTGTGGATCAACCTCAGTTAACTTGGAAACACATTTAATTCCCTTGGAATCCTCACCATTTGTGGGAAAGAAACTCTGATCAGTTGCATGCGGTTGAATATTGGACTTAGGAGGAAGCGAGGGAGAAGGATCCTGAATAACATCAACCCATCCAAAATCCTAACTATTAATAGCTCCAAAACGATTGGATTTGACTTGTATGGGAGGAAACGATGGATCCAATGGTCTCTGGGTAGCAGAAACCCGACCCCACGATCTCAAAGAGCTAACCTTTTACAAATGATTGAATGCATAATTAAAATTTGGATCAGTGAAGATTTGATCCTCCGAAAGAGTGTCCTCGGAGTAATCAACCGAAGGACAATAATTCTCCAACATCCTTGACAATCCACAATGGACGCCAATTTTCCCAGTCTCTTGTACTAGCATATACCCTAGGAATCATAGCCATCCACCTAGCTTCAATTCCTATCTCCTCTATTCAATATTGTCCTAAATTTGATGAAGACATTAAGGAGAAAGATGGTACATTTAAGGACCAATAAGAAATTGTAAGACCTTGGGAAGAATTGCAATTAAAGAGGAACACAGATGGCTTAGAATATTAAAATAATGAGTTTGACTTCTTTAATATTCCTAATTACTCCAAACCTATTAAGTTTGTGAGTGCAGGTTTCCTTCATGATGAATTATAAATGCTATAATTGATGGAGTTAAAGCTAGGAAGAAGAAACTTGAGGATTGGAATAATGGTGATTTAGTTGATGATGATTAGTTGGATGAAGTACCTAAACAATTCCAACACTATCATCGAGTTGGCCATAAGTAATTACATTGTTTTGATCTTAATCCATGCAATATTTGTGGGAAGATAAACTACCTTTCAGAAAAATACCAAAAGTGAACGAAGGTTCATTGAAAATAGGTACATTTTGGATAGTTAGGTACTTGGCATTGGAATTTGGAAACCAAGTTATTGGAACAGTCTTACCATTAAGTTCATACATAGTTATATACATGTTTATTATGAGTGGTTTCTACAATAGGTGGACATGGATGTTTTTAAAGAATTGATGATTTAAGGCATGATCAAGACCCACTTGAAGTTGCCTTTTGAGTTGAAGATTGAGCCTTTATACTCCACTTACAGGCATTATGGTTACCCTTTTCCATTTTTAGGGAGGTACATTGATGTTATTGATTCACAAGTCCCAAGATTTCTGACCTTTCAGTTGATGTGGGGGAAGATATTGATGATGATTGTTAGACTTCAAATTTTGAAGTCTACTCAGTTTGTTAGTTGAGGATTACAATTTATTTAGGTTGATGGACTGAGGATTTGATATTTTTGACACAGATCATTCACATGAATTTTTTGGATTGGTCAGTTTGACCTTCAAAGGATATTCATTGAGATAGTTTAACACTTGGCATATTTGATGATTTTCAAGATTTTTAGACTTCAAATTTTTAAGTCTACTCAGTTTGTTAGTTGAGGATTACAATTTATTTAGGTTGATGGACTGAGGATTTGATAATTTTGACATGGATCATTCACATGAATTTTTTGGATTGGTCAGTTTGACCTTCAAAGGATATTCGTTGAGATAGTTTAACACTTGGCATATTTGATGATTTTCAAGATTTTGAGGATATTGGCATGGATCATGTTCTGATGGATAGTTTTCCATTTTGGAAATTGAGGATTCAATAACTTTTTTTCAAATTTATGACTTGCACCGTTGTTCGACATTTTTTTATTGACATATTGGTTTAAGGATTTGAGGGAGTACCAACAATTTACCTAGTTTACTTCTTAGCATTTTTTGGTAGGATTATGATTCATTCCTTATTAAATCATACACAAGTTTTTCTGAATATAGGATTGGGATGCTAATCAACACTTTTTTCTATTTGCTGGATTATTGATAGTTTTTTTATGTGTCATTTTTTAGAGTAGTTTTGTGAACATCTTTGTTCACTTGATAGACTTCAAACTTTATAGAGATGGTCTTTGGACCTAGTAGATGAAAACTAATTCTTCTGCACTTTTTCTTGGCACATTGAATTGTGAGGAACTTTTAGGTTTTGGGATGTGTTGGACTTACAACCAATTCACTTCTCATTAGGGTTTTGCCCTGGTTAGTTTTGGGTTCACATTAGTGAACACTTATAGGTTATATGGCTTATTTGTTGCATGGTGAGATTTCTAGACTTTGTATTTGGCATCTACTTTTGACAGTGTTTCAGGTGGATCTTCATCGAGACTCATGGGGTTTTAGACCATGGGTATCATGTTGAATAATTGGAGATATTACTGATTTTTGAACTAGCCTTTGTTGCTTAGTTGGTACACTCGTACAAACTTATGATTAAGGGGGGATTGCTAGTCTTTGACACCCTCTAATCCTATGTCCTTGACCACCTTTATGTATACCTTAGGATATGGTTGTTATCCTAGGTTACATGTTCTTTGTTATATTTTAGGATTATGATTATAATCTTCCCGATTGATATCATTGACTATTAAATGGTGGTTATCATGATTTTACTATCTATTGTACGCTATTAAGTGAATACCATAATGTAGCTTCCAACCTTTTCCACCATTTCTTGGTCTCATTGAATATCTTCTTGTTATTTATAATCTTTCAATATAATACTTTATTATTTATATTATAAACTTAACACAATTATACTTATAACCACATTCAAATAAACAAAATAACAGTAAAAATTAACTGTAATAATGACTGAATAAGATACCGACTTTATACCAAAAGAGCCTTTAAGAAAGGACAAGCTCTCTGTAATGACTATAATGGTTAAGCACTTCCCCTATTACACATTGAAATCAACTTTAAATGATAAAATGACATTGAAGAGTTAATCTAGAATCCAAATAACTCTTATACTATGAAGAGAAGAAAGATCATGGTAAGTTGCAAGGGTCTCTAGGGAATATAATTCTCGATCTCTCAATTTTGAAAAATGGGTTAGTTGTCCAACTATATGAAGGTCACTAGAATGGATTCATTATATACCATGTTGAAGTTTGAAGTGGATTGAATGGATTCATTATATACCATGTTCAAGTTTGAAGTGGACTATAGGGTATTTCTCTATGTTGGCATGCTTGTAGAAATCAAACAACCTTTGACCATAGTTCTAATTGCAATTATGAGTATAGTGAATTGGTATTGCCAATGCAACATGCCATGAATAAAGTATGATATTTAGTTTTAAAAATCCTTATATATCAATGTCTACCATCATTGTGCTTATGTTCATGGCATTATCATCATGCCACCCATGCACCAAAAAGAAAACCGAGCACACATTTAGGGATGATAATTTTGGTTGATGTTAGAATATTTTGTCATGGAGAACAAAATGTCATATGATCTACCTCGTAACGTGATGTAACAAGAAAGAGAGTATTATCCCATTGGGCTAGGATGAATGGTAGACGTTCTGTTTTGGAAGACATTTTTTTCCATTCTATGAGTTTCACTCAGGTTCGAAACTCGACTTACTTGCTTAGCATGGTCTATGGATGCTTGCACTAGACTCAGATTTATAGAGGTAATCTCTCCAACTTAACCTCGAATCTCCTCGATGACAATTGACGAATCTACTGATTCTCTTGATCAAAAAACAAACAAACAAGAGAGTATTAGTTTGAATTATTATCAAACAACCAACATATATGCTCATACGCTAAGTGTGAAGGGGCCCACCACCCAATTCTCGTAAAATGAAGCTAGATGAAATAATAATAAAGGGTGCATGCTCCAAAAACTCTATGCTATCATAAGATCAATAAAAGGGGTCGATGGCCAAATAAAAGGAAAACTAAACATAAAACCTATAAAGAGGGTAGGAAATAATGTAAGTCCCTAGTTCGACTCCTTAGAAGGTATACATAGCTATAGAAAATAATAAAAGGAGCATACATAAAAGAAACAAGCCCATGAGGATAAAGTTCATAATTCAAGAAATATAAGAAATATTTCATGAGGATGGAACGCGTATTAAATTGTGATGTGTTATATGAAAACCATAATTATCACAATTGTGAAGTAGTTTCAATAAGTTGTTGTAATATCCATGACGAATTAAATATAATGAAAAAACAAGATGGGCCATGGGAATTTTTGTTTGAAATCTTCCCCTTAATGTTTCATATTTCTTTCTCATTCCATTTGTCATCATTGTTGTTTACACTTGTTTATGGTAATTTTCCTTTTCGTACATGTAATCACACCATGAGACCAGAGGGGATTCCTCAACAAGGCCTTAGCTCAACTGAACTCTAAATCTTTTCATTTGCATAAAAATTGAATATAGTGTGGAGTACTAAAGTGGTACGTCGATGATCCATCTCAAGTTGGGCCCTCCATGCAAATACAAATGCCTTGTAATACATGAGTGTATGAAGTTTTTAGTTGACGGTCTACTTTATCACCTTAAGCTTATGATATTTGGTGGACAACCCCAGGGGAATCTTTATAAACTCTAAGATGTCAGTTGAGCGTCTCAAGTTATTTTTCTAATGGTCTACTTAATCACCTTAAGCTTTTGATTAGTACTCCACACTATATTCAATTTTGGTGAGAAAGGGTAGTGTATCAATTTTGAAGTCATGTTTAATTGATGACCTCATTTGGTGAGATCTATTCCTTCCAAAAGCACGTAACTTACCCAAACGTTGAATAGGAAAAGTATCACAACAACCATACAAATTGTTGGTATGATTATGTTTGAAGTGATGTAGGGAAAATTGATTCAATTTGAAAGATTTCAAGCAACAACGACTTCAAAAATGCATAAATCAAATTATATATGGAATTTCCATATGTTATTAGAGCATCAAGAGAAATTTCAAAAATATATATTACGTGAATCTATTAAATCAAATTTGGAATTGCCACAACAACAAAGAAATAAATATTTAGGGGGGTGTGACCGTAAGCTACTATATCTCTGGCAGGTTATGCGAGGTGCTCTTGAACTAATCTACTTCTTCGACTAGATGAAATGGGACTGGAAGAGGTGGCCACTTATTCAATCCCGCCTAATTGAAGTATTGAGAGTGAAAGTAGTCATGGAGAAGTAACATTACACATGTCAGTAGGGATTGAGTCACATGTGGTTTTAGGTATTGCATGTGCATCATAGATTGAGTTGCAAGTCGTTGGAATGTAGAATGTGGTGTTGCATGTGGATCATCAAAGATTTGCATAATTTTTTAAAGTCGATTGATAACTCTACTAGCGGTTCCATAATAACATTGTAGAATTATTTAAAGCTTACAAAGTTATTTAAACCTTGACAGACTTGTTTTTCATGAAAAACACAGTTTCCAAGAACTCCACCACCGATAATAAAGAAAATTGTGAATTATAAAAAAATTTAAGATACAAAATATTGTAGTGTAGCTAGGGGGAATAATATGGGGTACCTAGGGAGGTACCCAAGGGGAATAATAATAGATAAGTATTGTTATGTATAAATGCCACTTTTAGTAAATAAGGCCCAGTGTAATGCAATAAATGTAAGATGACCTTCTAGAAGCTACAAAAGACTTGAATACAAAATCACCACAATAGATTGAAGAACAATATAGAAGAAATTTCCACTTTATTATTATCAAACCCTTATGGTAGGGCAACACCATACAATAGATCCTATTATGGAAGAGATTCACTCCTGTTCACTTGCCTCTTCGAGGGGTAAACCTCCTAATGAGATAACACTCCAAATACAATACTTCTTGACTCCCCATGAAATTGCTTGAACCCATTTATATAGTGCTACCAACCACCTAAGAACATTCTAAAGGAGGAACCTTCTAGAAGCGTAACCTCTTAGTAAGTCCTCTTACATTTATCACATTCACACTAGGCCTTATTTACTAAAAGTGGTATTTATAAATAACAATACTTGTATACTATTATTACCCTTGGGTACCTCCCTACGTACATCATATTATCCCCCCCAACTACACTACATTCCACCCCCCTTATGAAAGCGTTGTCCTCAATGCTTGTTACGAGGGTGTACAACCATATACCAGGTGTTGGAAAGTTGGTTGTCATTGATGTCAACCCTAGAAGAAGCCCCGAAGAAAGTTTGAAAGTCTCTAAAAGTAATGGGTGTATTTGAAGAAGTCTCCAAAGTGGTCCCCTTATGGTGTAGCTCTAAGCATAGCCCTCACATGAAGATGCTTTGAAGAAGTCTACAAGAATCCCTGTAGGTGTGGTCATGAAGCCTKAAGTTGATTGAGGAAAAATGGGGTGAAGGACATTGCAAATGGATGCAAAATTCCCATGGATGGATAGTCCTCATCATGTTGTTTCCAATGAAAGGTGGTATGCCACGTGGTTCCTCACGGTTAAGAAGTTATACCCTCTTAAAGATGAAGCCACAAAGTATGGTTAAAAATACACTAAACAGTTGCAACAAGAAGTTACAAGTCAACCCAAAAATTAATTAAAGAAGAAAATTTGTTGCAAATAAGAAGTTACAGGTCGACCCTAAAGTCAAATAATTGAGTTACTTGGAAGGSCATAAATACATATCAAAGAGCCTCTCATTATGACCATGCAATCAAGCAAGTATGCGATCTCTTAGTGAATTTGAGGTAGTGGAGGAGTGCAAAAAAGGAAGTCTCAGAGCCACATATTGGAGAAGGATTTTTGGTAACCCTAATTAAGAAGACCCCCATAGGTTAGGTATAGGGTGTCTCACGAGGCCTCCACAGGTTGCACAAGTCTCATCAAGCGCAACCTCACAAGTTGTCCAGTTTTGTCCAGTGAGGCTGAAGGAAAGGTTGAAGAAGGAGCTACGCTCTTTATGCTGAAGTTGAGCAAGGTTTGTTGGTTTGTGATATAATGCATCAAGTTATTATATGATAAAAGGTATGATTTTATATATGTCTCGAAGTTTGCATCTTGATGTTATGGTGTATGCTTTGAGGCATATCTTGGAGGTCTTTGGCACATGGCTAGAGGCATAGCTTGGTCATTTTGGGCATATGATTTGAGGGACATGACACATGATTTTTTGTACATCTTGGAGATTATGGTAATTGACTGAGGCATGTCTCGATGATGTTTGGCATATGTTGTGAGAAATGGTCTTGGTGATCTTGGCATAAGTCTTACGTGGTTATTGAGGTGGATCTGATTTTGATGATGATGATGCATCAATATCAATGAAAGTCATAGTGACATATTGAGTCTCCATTTATATTCAAGGGAGGAAGGAAGGGGTAAGGAAAGGGAGTTGTAGCTTCCTTCAGGTTGGTGACTGTAAACTAGGGGGTTGGAGCCTCCTTCCAGTTGGAGCTGAAGAATTCAGGGATTTGGAGCTTCCTTCAGGTTGGTGCTTATAAATCAGGGGGTTGGTGCCTCCTTCCAGTTGGTGCTGGAGAATTTTGGAAGTTGGTGCTTCCTATGAATGTAATCTTCTGATATATAAGAAAACATTATGTGGTTTTCTCCCATTTGGGTTTCCACGTTAAATTCTTGTGTACTGTGTTTTGTGGTTACATGTTTATGGTATCTTGAATGAAATCATCAATGATAAATAGTTGATATCTTAAATGCTTGCATATTGTGATTAAAAGTGATAAAACGTGCCTAATACTGATTCACCCCCCCTCTTAGTATTCCAATACCAGGGTCCCATGGATAAGTGTGGACCGTAATGTTAAGGTAGGCTGGAGAACGAAGTAACCCAAGCTCCACTGTAAACCTGAGTCCCATGTACAAGTACTCATGTAAACTCCCCTATGAATATATAGGAACTTAAGAGCCAACTGAAAATGATGCTCCAAAAATCTACATCGA
Organism: Picea mariana; assembly: GCA_032191745.1. Classification (NCBI taxonomy): domain Eukaryota; kingdom Viridiplantae; phylum Streptophyta; class Pinopsida; order Pinales; family Pinaceae; genus Picea; species Picea mariana. Next base: position 108,726 of record JASDQU010738547.1, on the reverse strand, counting down.
TCATGTCAATCCAAATATGTAGATTCCTCCATATCCAAAAAATCCTTTGCATAACACACTAGTATTGGAGAATACTAAAAAATAGAATGTAGTGAAGGGTCGTGGTTGTTCTCCATAATGTGCTCTACATAAGGTGGATTATATTCATCATATAAAATATGAAAGTAGTTATCATCCAAAAAATGACAACTGTCCATATACCAATCCTCACAATCAAACTCTAAATTGTACCAGGCATATCTTTCTTGATCATATTCTTCCTTGGTGTAAATGTCAATGATATCCACATTACCCCCCTCCTACCTTTTGGCTATGGTCTCCAAAATATTTCAACACTTGAATTTGAAGTCATCTTGCACCTTTTGAAAAACGTTGTCTAGGTCCATGAGGATTTGAGA
>JASDQU010738547.1:88904-99246 GCA_032191745.1 Picea mariana | reverse complement strand
TTTCAGAAGCTTCCCGTGAGGAAGAAGATGAAAAACGTTGCAGGGAAAATGGAATATCCCTTAACTGAAACCGCCTTTGCATAGTTGAAAAAAATTCAGGGACACAGGTTGCACGTGCAATTTCAGAGGCCCAAATTAGTCCATTCTGGGTGGAAGGAGATGACTAGTAGAAAAAGCCTTCCAACAATGAGAGTTTTGGACCTCATTCCCGAAGATGTTAATTGTATATCCAGAGAAGAGGACAATAGTCTCGCAAGAGAATAATTTTTTGGCTTGAAATATATCTCTGGGAGCATCAACATATCATTTCTTTACAGTGAAACTCCTTCGCCCAGAATGGACTAATTTGGAACTCTGGAATTCCTACTTTTGCGCTGCAAAGCGGCTATTGCGTTTAGCGTCAATTTCTTTTCTGAAACTCCTTTTGGTGTTGTCAGAACCGCCATCACTGAGCCGAGAAGTTTCGCCCGTTATGGTTGATTTCAATTTGGGCACAGGAGTGGGAAGAGTCTCTGCATTGCCATCATCCATCGTCGTATCATCGGCTATCAGATCATCTTCTTTCGTCTAGGAATCCATGACATCAACCTCTGCGGTAGCCATGAATGCAACTGGGCAGGTTCTTTGAGCAGGCAGGGTTTCCTTGGAATTCTTTGGCTTGAAATATATCTCTTGGTGTACCAAGGGACCATCTCCTTTTTTTGCTCCTGGGTGAAGGGAGACGAGCAATAAGAATATGCCTTGGAATAGTGGAACCTCTGGCCATTATGCCCGAATGTGTTTACTGTATCTAGAAAGAACTGCTGCCACAAGGTAACGACAATTTCCGTTTGCTCAAGACTATGTTTGAAATGAAAATTTGGGAGGGATAATATAAGCCTCCACAAATTATGGTTTAATGCGTATCAATGGAATATCTCCTCGAGCCTTTCGCTGATCAATGACAATCTCCAGGGTTCGTGTGGAATGAGCTGTCACCATTACAACTCACTAATTGCATAATTAGAAAAAAGTGCGAAGCTCACGGTGACGACGAAGAGAGATTGAGAATTAGAAATTTTTTAAAGGCGCCAACCCGTCGACGCACAAAAACCGATTGCATCATGTTTGAAATGAATACTTGGAAAGGATAACAAACTTCTGCACAAATCTTAGTTTAATTCGTAGTAATGACAAATCTTCTCCAGATTTTCGGACATTAATGACAATTTTAACAGTCCTTGCATGATGCACTAATAACATTAAAGCTTAATTACTGCATATCTGGAAACAAGTACGAAGGCAACGATGATGGGGAATTGCGACGAAGCATTGTACATTTCATGCACCCACCAACCCGCGAAACCGATTCCAAGAAATACCTAAGTATGGAAAGCGGTCGAGTGGGTTACAAAAGAAAAAGGGCAGAAGATATACCCAAGAGACGTGAAGGGCCGATGGTCATATTGCATCTCAGTGACAGATATCGGCCGTCAATTTGTATGTTGCAAAATTTCGACTGCTGTTTGTGCGTAGGGGAACAACGGAAGCGCAATGGCGAGAAGGAAATTTGTATATCGTTGAACTTCGGGTTCTATATATAAAAGCATGAGACATTGGGAAAAAGGACCAAGTAAACAGAAAGCAAAAGCATATGGGATGAAGGGAGTTTTGTTTGCTAATTTGTAAATTGCAGAAGTCTGGGTGCTAGTTTCACGTGATGGAACAATGGAAACGCAATGTTAAACCCGCCTATGCAAGAACCCACGATTGGATATGTACTATAAAATATGAACATGAGATGTTATAGAGCATGTACGGATCCCGCATTCCATACTTGGCCACTTTTTGGATCGTGGGTTCTTGGACTGGCGGGCTTTAAATTGGGCATCCACTGTTCCGTGGTCTACAAATAGCATCCAAAATTCCACGATATACAAATTGGACAGCGGACCTGCGGGCTAGCTCGGTCAACATTGCACTCCTTTTGTTTCATTTCATATAAACAGTACTCAAAGTTCCGCGATATACAAATTGACCGACGGACTCCAGGGCTGGCGACCTCGAGAGTGCCATTGTTTACAGATTCTAATCCCTATGAAGTATTTAACATTATCTAAAAACATTATTTTGAATACTAAATTATTAATATTAAATATTGATATTGTACAATTTAATTAGACAAGGACGTTTGTACAATATGAAACGGGGAAGCTGTCGGTTGCTGGGGTTGGTGATATAAAAGTAAGTGAAATCTGAATACGTGAATCTGCTAACTTCCTTACCATTAAATTTTTCGAAAAAAACAAGGAATACATAAAATCTTCTTTTAGAAAGTACGAACATGAGATTTTATAGAGCATGTACTATTCCCACATTCCATACTTAAGCCAATCTTTGGATTGCGGGTTCTCGGGCTGGCGGGCTCAAAACGGGGCCTCTATTGTTCCGTGACATACAAATAGCACTCAAGAGTTTCGGGATATACAAATTTACAGGTGGAGTTTCCGCCTGGCTCACTCAACATTGCATTTCTATTGTTCCCTGTCGTTCAAACACAAATTCACAGATGGACTCCAGGGCTGGCAGGATCAACCTTGCGATTGTTTACGGATGCTGATCCCTATCAACTATCTAACACTACCTAAAAATATAATTTTCAATACTAAAGTATTAATATTAAATATTCATATTGTACAATTTGATTACATAAAATTATAAAAGGATGTGAAATATCTTATTTCAAAGAAAAACCCACGTATTCGGAAACTTGCGTTCCAAAATTTTTGTATAATATGAAATGGGCAAGAGGTCGATCGGGCTGCTGATATAAAAATGGGTGGAAATCTGAACATACTTAGCCACTTTTTGGATCGCGGGTTCTCGGGTTGGCCGACTCAAAATTGGGTCTCTGTTGTTCTGTGCCCTACAAATAGAACCGAGAGTTCCACGATATACAAATTGACAAGCGAACTATTTGAATTTTAATGGCCTGCTGTCGATGTATTAGCACAATTGGACTTGGGCCAATTTAAATTCATTTTTTACAATATCAAACGGAGAAGCGGTCGATTGGCCTGGTGATATAAAAGTAATTGAAATCTGAAGTCGTGAATCCTGTAACTTCCGCAACTAGAAGTTTTCTGAAAAACAAGTAATACATACTAAGTATGTACTCTTATAAGGTATGGACATTAGGTTTTTATAGAGATTGCACAGATCCCACATTCCATACTTGGCCACTTTTTTGATTGCAGGTTCTCGGTCTGGCGGGCTCAAAACTGGGCCTCTATTGGTCTGTATCCTACAAACAACACACAGAGTCCTGTGATATACAAATTGACAGGCGAACTTGCGGACTAGCTTGTTCAACATTGTAGTTCTATTGTTCCGTGTCTTCTAAACAACATTTAGAGGAAACGAGCAATACATACTAAAGATGTACTTCTAAAAACTATGGACGTAAGATTTTATAGAGCATGTATGAATCCCTCAATCCATACTCAGGCACTATTTGGATTACAGGTTCTCGGCCTGGCGGGTTCAGAATTGGGCCTCTGTTGTTCTGTGTCCTACAAATAGCACCCACATTTCCGCGATATACAAATTGACAAGCGGACTTACGAGCTATTTGAATTTTAAGGTCCTCGTGTTGATGTCATAGAACATTTGGACTTGGGCCAGTTTATATTCATTTATTACCATATCAAACGGGGAAGCGGTCGATCGGGCTGGTGATATAAAAGTAAGTGAAATCTGAAGTCGTGAATCTGCCAACTTTCACACCTAAAAGTTTTTCGAAAAATGAGTAATACATACTAACTATGTACTCTTATAAAGTATGGACATGAAATTTGTATAGATCATGTATGGATCCCACATTCCATACTTGGTCACTTTTTGGATCGCGGGTTCTCGGGTTGGGGGGCTGAAAATTGGGCCTCTATTATTCCGCGCCCCACAAATAGCACCCATAATTCCACGATATACAAATTGACAAGCAGACCTACGGACTACCTGGCTCAACATTGCACTTTTATTGTTCCGTGTCCTCCAGACAGCACTCGGAGGTCCACGATATACAAATTTACAGATGGACTCCAGGGCCAACTTCCGCACCTAGAAATTTTTCGACAAACGAGCAATACATAGTAAACATGTACTTTATATGGACATGAGATTTTATAGAGCATGGACAGATCCTTCATTCCATACTTAGGCACTTTTCAGATTGCGGTTTCTCAGCCTGGCGGGCTCAAAATTGAGTCTCTTTTGTTCCGTGTCCTACAAATAAAACCCAGACTTCAGCGATATACAAATTGATAGGCGGACTTGCGGGCTCTCTGGCTCAACATTGCACTTCTATTGTCCTGTGTCCTCCAAATAGCACTTAGAGTTCCGCGATATACAAATTCACAGGACTCAAGGACTAGCGGGCTCAACATTGTGATTGTTTACGGATGGTCATCCTATCTAACATTATCTAAAAACATTATTTTCAAATACTAAATTATAAATATTAAGTATTGATATTGTACAGTTGAATTACATAAAATTATGAAAGGATGTTAAATCGCTTATTTTTTAAAAAAGGAAGGAAACAAAAGAAAGTTTTTTAAATTTCTATCACCGCAAGCATACCAAGGACCAATTTGAATTTTAAGGGCCTCTTGTTGATATCATAGCACAATTTCACTTCACACAGTATATATTCGTTGATTTCAAATTATTCCAGGAGATTAATTTTACCAAGTTAATGGATCAAGCAAAAATGCTAAAGCAATGACCAATTTGAATTTTAAGGGCCTCTTGTTGATATGATAGCACAATTGAACTTCGCACAATATATATTTGTTGATTTCAAATTATTCCAGGAGATTAATTTTATCAAGTTCATCGATCAAGGAAAACTGCCAAAACAAGCCACATACTACATTTGCATCATAACGCCATAGAAATGATCAGGCGAAATTGTGGGCTAGCTGGCTAAAAAATTCAATTCTATTGTTCTGTGTCCTCCAAACAGCAGTCGAAGTTCCACGATACAAACAAATCACACAACCAAGAACCAACTAAACTTCAAATAGGCCGCAAGCAAGTTCCCAGAAGGTTCCATAGAGTAGGACGCATCCACCTTTGCACCAAACAATTTCATATACAAAGAAAAGACGTCGCCGCATTTGTTTTTCTCTTGCATCTGGTATATGTTCCCAATATAAAATAACCAGGTCCATGGGATATATGGGGTTTTCTACCATGCTTCCCATTTTTTAGACCGAACAATGTCCGATGAACATTCATCTGTGTTGGAAGATTGGTTGTTGTCATTGATGTCAACCCTAGTCATGGGTTTTGGACCGCAAGATTGATGAAGGTATTTGGACATGAAAGAAAATGCACATGCAGATAAAACACCCATGGATGGATAGCATACATCATGTTGTTTCCGGTGGTATGTGGCATATCACTTGGATCCTCATGGTTGAGGAGAAATGAATTTTTGAAGATGACAAAGCGAATTGAAGAAGGAAGTACATGTAGGCCCTAAAGATAATTAAAGAAAAGAATTACAAAATAAGAAAGTGTCAGGTTGGCCCTAATGTTAAAAGGAAGTGACATAAATGGTATATATAAAAATCATTATACATTCATTTAATACAAGTCGAATTTAAGAGGAAATAAGAAGAAAAGAAGGCCAGATTTCAAGGGAGGATGAAGTCTTTTGGTGATGTGTTCTAAGGTATGTTATTTTCAGGTCATCTTACCATTTTTGCTATAAATTTGTTTCTAGAATGATTCAGATGGTGAAATCGCTATGGTATTGAGAAGACATATCAAGGTACCTATGGTATAAAGTTCAGCTCTTGATTCGCTATAATTATGGAGATACACTCTGTGGAAGATAGGGTTTGTGACTAGTCCTGAAGCTAGTCAATAAACAAATGTTCTGGGTAAAATAGTCATAACTTCTTCATCACGAATCTAAATGAAGTGGGACAAATTTCATTGGAAATAGTACGGACTGTAGTTTCTTGTGTACAAGTTTCAGATTTGAATGTTAATTATTGAGCGTGGGGCATTCTGTGCAAGTTCACTCTCCTGAATAGACCATAATTGAATAAAGTCTACCATTCTTTCTATAGCCTCTTTTTGGGGAGGATTCAAGGAGTGAAAATTGGAGGAGTTTCAGAGAATACATTGAGTAATATTATCTATAGGATCAGAGTACTCCAAGAATTGAAGAATTACAGAAATTGAAGAAGTCTCAGGAAGCATTATCAGGTTCTATGTGATGATTGGTTGATGGTGATGATTTAATGTAAAGTTTTATTATCTCTCATATATTCTTGGGTGGAAGGAAGGGGCAAGGATGGAGAGCTCAAATCTCTCTTGATATTGGAGGATTGTATCTTCCTCTTGGAGGTTTATCCCTCCCTTTACATTTGGAAACTGTAGCTACCTTTGGAAGTCATTACTTCCCTTGAACAATAACTATTGATTATTTCTCATATATTGTGCATGGTGTATTGTGGTGTATTGGTGTAACTCTTATACTATTGTTCATTGCGCATTGGATTATATTTGAATGGTTTAAGTATAAGTTGAAAAAGGTTTTAAATTGTACTTGATACTGATTCACCCCCCTCTCAGTATCAACAATTGGTATAAGAGCATGTTTCCTTCAGAACAATTTAACCACTGGAAGGAAAATCCTGAGTAGAGATGGATGACCATGAGAACATTTCAAATGGGATTAAAAAATTTGATGGAAGAAATTATGCATACTGGAGTGATAGAGTGAAAACTTTCCTAACGGCTTTGGGAGTAGACATTTGGTACTCAGTTGTAAATGGCTATGTAATCCCAAATAATGCTCCAACTGATCCAAATGAGAAGAAGCTTATGAGTTGTAATTCAAAAGCTAGACATGTTATTCTAGTAGCATTGGCACCAACCATTGCTAGCAAAGTGATGGGATGCAACATTGCTAAAGAGGTATGGGACAAAATCAAGAATATCTACGAATGTGATCCAAAAGTTAAGCAGGTCAAGGTTCAACGACATAGAGCAGAATTTGAAAATTTGAAGATGAATGAAAAGGAAGATATTGCAACCTATCTTCTTAGAGTTGATGAAGTTGTTAATGCTATCAGAGGATTAGGTGAAGAGCTCGATGAATCGTTGGTTGTACAAAAAGTGTTGAGATCACTTCTCTTGAAGTATCATGCTAAGGTCCCCGCCATTGAAAAAACTAGGGACTTGACCAAAATGACAATGGATGAATTAAATGGGACTCTTATGGCATATGAAATGAGAACATGCATAGAAATTGACCAGACAAACAATGAAGCAACCTTTAAAGCCATAAAGAAGACAAAAGACAAGGATAATGACCTTGATGAAGAAATAACAAATTTCGTAAGAAGGTTCTAGAAAGGAAGTGGAAGATACAAAGGTAAGTCTCCTCTCAAATGCTTTAATTGTGGTAGAATAGGACATATTGTTGAAAACTGTTACTATAAAAAGAGAAGTCTCAACAATAAAAAGAGCTTCTACTCCAAGGATGATGACATCTCCTCAGATGAGAGTGATGAAGAAGATAATCATGGAGGAGAAGTCCTCTTCATAACCCAAGAAACCCAGAATGATGATCATAAGAATTCTAAAGAAGAAGAAATCAATTGTGAAGAAGATCCAGATGAAGAAACCAACCTTGATTCCTTTTGGGGATACAAAGACAATGCAGAGAGTGAACAAGAAGATGCGAATCTTGAAAAGTTGAAGCATGTTGAAACTGAAAATAGCAAGCTTNCTAAAAGGTGAATTGAGTAGTTGTGAAGAAGAGAATTACAAGCTTGAAAATACCATTAATAGCTTGAAGGAACAATTAGAAGATTATGAGAAATTGAAAGCAGAATTAGATCACACAAAAGGGGAGCTACTATTGACAACAAAAAAGTTGAAGAAGTTCGAAAAAAGCACTGAAAAATTAGATGAGATCCTTAGCAGTCAAAGATCTCCAAACGACAAGACAGGACTAGGATACAGTGACAGTTTGAAGACAACAAAACAAGAGAAGAAAGTTGAAAATGATGAAACCAACACTCCAGAACAAGTTGAACAACAAGATAGAAAACTAGAATTCAGAAGGAATGAGACATCAAGAAGATCCTCTCCCATCAGGTATGAAAGCAATCATTATGAAGAAAACTACAGAATAATAGATCGTGAACCCAGATGGACCACACCACAAAGAAGATCGCTTACGCCTAGGTATCAAAATTTCTTTCTTGGACATTGTTATACTTGTGGAAATTTTGGACACAAGGCAATCAATTGTAGAATCAATGAAAGGAATAACTATGGAAGCTACATGAATGGTGAAAATAGTAGATATGAAAATGTTCGTAGACCTTTCAACAGAAATTATAATCCATTTGACCCATTAATGGATCAAAATATTGTATGTTACAAGTGCAATAATCTTGGTCACAAAGCACGAGATTGCAGAGAGATGAAGGAAGATAATCATATGCAAAATGTCTGCATACCAACTACAACATGGAAAAGGAAAGAAATTCCACACAATGAAAATTGTCGAATATCATTAGTCGCTAAAGAATGCAAAGAAGAAGATGAATGGTTCATAAACAGTGGGTTCTCATCTCATATGATCGGAGATCAAAGCAAATTTGTCAACTTGAAGAAAAAGGGTGGAAATGTTGCATTTGGAGATGACTCATCTACCAAAATACTTGGAAAAGGAACTGTAAAGCTTGGAAGTGAAAATGTAAAAGAAGGAAAAGTCATATTGGTTGAAGATTTGAAACATAATCTCCTCAGTGTCAGCAAAATATGTGATCAAGGATACACTCTTATGTTTGACTCTGAAAAATGTAAAATCAGAGAAAATAACTCAGGAAGATTGGTTGCAACTGCAACAAGAAGACCGAACAACATATACATCCTAGACATGAAGAAGAGAGAGAAGACAGAAGCCACACAAAAGGATTCCAAGGAAGAAAAAGTCCCAAAGACCAAAAATAAGGATGAAGTATTATTGGGTGCCACATGTTTAGGGGGAGCAACCCCAAAGAAGAAGGTTACCTTTTGCCATTAAACTTAGGGGGAGAGACCATACTCTTTGCCATTGATGTCAAAGGGGGAGAGAAATTGGGATCATGATGATAGGGGGAGCGTTAGTGTTGCCATCAATGACAAAGGGGGAGATTGTTGGAAGATTGGTTGTTGTCATTGATGTCAACCCTAGTCATGGGTTTTGGACCGCAAGATTGATGAAGGTATTTGGACATGAAGGAAAATGCACATGCATATACAACACCCATGGATGGATAGTATACATCATGTTGTTTTCGGTGGTATGTGGCACGTCATGTGGATCCTCATGGTTGAGGAGAAATGAATTTTTGAAGATGACAAAGTGAATTGAAGAAGGAAGTACATGTAGGCCCTGAAGATAATTAAAGAAAAGAATTACATAATAAGAAAGTGTCAGGTCAGCCCTAATGTTAAAAGGAAGTGACATACATGGTATAAATAAACATCATTATACATTCATTTGATACAAGTTGAATTTCAGAGGAAATAAGAAGAAAAGAAGGCCGGATTTCAAGGGAGGATGAAGTCTTTTGGTGATGTGTTCTAAGGTATGTTATTTTCAGGTCATCTTACTATTTTTGCTATAATTTTTTTTCTAGAATGATTCAGATGGTGAAATCTCTATGGTATTGAGAAGACATATCAAGTACCTCTGGTAAAATTTTCATCTCTTGATTCGTTATAATTATGGAGATACACTCTGTGGAAGATAGGGTTTGTGACTAGTCCTGAAGCTAGTCAATAAACAGGTGTTCCGGGTAAAATAGTCATAACTTCTTCATCGCGAATCCAAATGAAGTGGGACAAATTTCATTGGAAAAAGTACGGACTATAGTTTTTTGTGTGCGAATTTCAGAATTGGATGTTAATTATTGAGTGCGGGGCATTTTGTGCAAGTTCACTTTCCTGAATAGACCAGAATTGAATAAAGTCTACCATTCTTTCTATAACCTCTTTTTGGGGAGGATTCAAGGAGTGAAAATTGGAGGAGTTTCAAAGAATACATTGAGTAATATTATCTATAGGATCAGAGTACTCCAAGAATTGCAGAAATTGAAGAAGTCTCAAGAAGCATTATCAGGTTCTATGTGATGATTGGTTGATGGTGATGATTTAATGTAAAGTTTTATTATCTCTCATATATTCTTGGGTGGAAGGAAGGGGAAAGGATGGAGAGTTAAAATCTCTCTTGATATTGGAGGATTGTATCTTCCTCTTGGAGTTTTATCCCTCCCTTTACATT
>JASDQU010738547.1:65425-76927 GCA_032191745.1 Picea mariana | reverse complement strand
ACTTACCATGCTGAAATTGTAACGGCCGAAGTGGTCATGAGGTCGAATCCACCTGGGCCCCTCAAGGTTAGGCATGGATGTTTTCAATCAACAACATTTACCACAAGGGCCATTCACGAAATGTGAGGAAGCACATGGAGGGTTTACTTGAGGAAATTTTCTATAGAAAAAAAAATATATTATATTTTTCAAGGAAAACCTCATGGCATTACTCCTATTCCCCAAAATATCTAGATGGAGGGAATCTCAACCGCCAACAACAATAGTGACTAGAAACCCCTATGAACTTGACTAGATATGAAGTTATGACTTATAGCCTCCTCATTATCAACACCAATTTAACCTTTCTTAATGCTTATATATATGACTATTGATATGAATCAATACATTTATTCAAATATTGATATGCATTGAGATATTAATTTGGGTATTAGATTACTTTGGTTTATGGGCATGCCCATGAAATCATCAGCTAAGGGTGACATGATGGGAACGTTTGGAACATGACCCGATGGGATTAATGACAACTTGACAAGCCTCATGGAAACACCCATCAAGCTTACTGTGGCTCCACCTAGATTAACGGGGAATCCTAATTTTCCATTGTCACTCCTTTCAATTTAGGGCCATCTTTCAAACCAAAGCGAAGTGCTTCGATGATTATACATCCTAGTTCATGCACGAGAAGAGCGAAAAACAAGAAGAAAACAACAAACTCGACCATTGCCTTTTGATAATAAACTGAATGCACTATTTCTTGAAGTTTTAGACACTTGTATATCGATAAAAAAATTAGTTAATGACCACACATGGTGGAAGTAGTTGTTAGATCCTTGCTTAATTTTGAAGGAGTTGTCTAATCTTATAGCAAACTTCTTTCTAGTTTTTAAAATCCAACAATATAAAAAGTTGGAGTTCTCATCGACTGAAAACTCAAATTGAATTTTTGATGCTCTAGATTGATCTAGAACTGAGAAAATCCCTTAAGGACATTGATCCATCATACACAAACCTTGGATCATGATAAAACTCTACTCTTCTTAAAAAATTTTGGTAAATTGTTTTTCAAATTTGTAGATGAAAAAAGGGTTTCTTAGCTACAAGTTTAACTTCAATTTTAATCAACGTCGAAATAAATATCCACCATTAAATTTTCATTTAAAATGAAGTAATTCATTGATGAAGACAAAGTACATAGGTTCTTTTGCTATTGATCACGTCAAATATCAACATAGTCACATCACTTATAAGAGCCAATACAATTTAAAATAAATTATAATTTTTAATCTAAAATTAATATTTTTAATGGATCAAACTTTAATTATGAAATATTTTGTTAGCATGGATATTAATTAAAAGTCAAAACCATTTGAGGATGACTCCAATTCTATATTCCTATATTGCTGCCAGGTAAGGAATAACAAGGATATAAAATTGATTTATTCTAGAAAGAGGTGCAAGTGCATTTTCATAATTCAAGAAGTATAAGAAGTATAAAGTATAAGAAGTATAATTCAAGAAGTATAAGAAGTATAACAATCCCATGAGGATAAAGTTCATAATTCAAGAAGTATAAGAAATATTTCATGAGGATGGAGCGCGTATTAAATTGTGATGTGTTATATGAAAATCATAATTATCACAATTGTGAAGTAGTTTCAATAAGTTGTTGTAATATCCATGACGAATTAAATATAATGAAAAAACAAGATGGGCCATGGGAATTTTTGTTTGAAATCTCCCCCTCAATGTTTCATATTTCTTTCTCATTCCATTTGTCTTCGTTGTTGTTTACATTTGTTTTCGTTGTTGTTTACACTTGTTTATGATAATTTTCCTTTTTGTACATGTAATCATACCATGAGACCAGAGGGGATTCCTCAACAAGGCCTTAGCTCAACTGAACTCTAAATCTTTTCATTTGCATACAAATTGAATACGGTGTGGAGTACTAAAGTTGTACGTCGATGATCCATCTCAAGTTGGGTCCTCCATGCAAATACAGATGCCTTGTAAGACATGAGTGTATGAAGTTTTTAGCTGACGGTCTACTTAATCACCTTAATCTTATGATATTTGGTGGACAACCCCAGGGGAATCTTTATAAACTCTAAGATGTCAGTTGAGCGTCTCAAGTTATTTTTGCTAATGGTCTACTTAATCACCTTAAGCTTTTKATTAGTACTCCACACTATATTCAATTTTGGTGAGAAAGGGTAGGGTATCAATTTTGAAGTCATGTTTAATTGATGACCTCATTTGGTGAGATCTATTCCTTCCAAAAACATGTAACTTACCCAAACGTTGAATAGGAAAAGTATCACAACAACCATAAAAATTGTTGGTATGATTATGTTTGAAGTGATGTAGGGAAAATTGATTCAATTTGAAAGATTTCAAGCAACAACGACTTCAAAAATGCATAAATCAAATTATATATGGAATTTCCATATGTTATTAGAGCATCAAGAGAAATTTCAAAAATATATATTACGTGAATCTATTAAATCATATTTGGAATTGCCACAACAACAAAGAAATAAATATTTAGGGGGGTGTGACCTTAAGCTACTATAGCTCTGGTAGGTTGTGAGAGGTGCTCTTGAACTAATCTACTTCTTCGACTAGATGAAATGGGACTAGAAGAGGTGGCCACTTATTCAATCCTACCTAATTGAAGTATTGAGAGTGAAAGTAGTCATGGAGAAGTAACATTACGCATGTCAGTAGGGATTGAGTCACATGTGGTTTTAGGTATTGCATGTGCATCATAGATTGAGTTGCAAGTCGTTGGAATGTAGAATGTGGTGTTGCATGTCGATCATCAAAGATTTGCATAATTTTTTAAAGTCGACTGATAACTCTACTGGCGGTTCCATAATAACATTGTAGAATTATTTAAAGCTTACAAAGTTATTTAAACCTTGACAAACTTGTTTTTCATGAAAAACACAGTTTCCAAGAACTCCACCACCAATAATAAAGAAAATTGTGAAATATAAAAAAATTTAAGATACAAAATATTGTAGTGTAGCTAGGGGGAATAATATGGGGTACCTAGGGAGGTACCCAAGGGGAATAATATGGGGTACCTAGGGAGGTACCCAAGGGGAATAATAGTAGATAAGTATTGATATGTATAAATGCCACTTTTAGTAAATAAGGCCCAATGTAATGCAATAAATGTAAGATGACCTTCTAGAAGCTACAAAAGACTTGAATACAAAATCACCACAATAGATTGAAGAACAATATAGAATAATTTTCCACTTTATTATTATCAAACCCTTATGGTAGGGCAACACCATACAATAGATCCTATTATGGAAGGGATTCACTCTTGTTCACTTGCCTCTTCGAGGGGGAAACCTCCTAATGAGATACCACTCCAAATACAATACTTCTTGACTCCCCATGAAATTGCTTGAACCCCTTTATATAGTGCTACCAACCACCTAAGAACATTCTAAAGGAGGAACCTTCTAGAAGCATAACCTCTTAGTAAGTCCTCTTACATTTATCACATTCACACTAGGCCTTATTTACTAAAAGTGGTATTTATAAATAACAATACTTGTATACTATTATTACCCTTGGGTACCTCCCTACATACATCATATTATTTCCCCCAACTACACTACATTCCATCCCCCTTATGAAAGCGTTGTCCTCAATGCTTGTTACGAGGGTGTACAACCATATACCAGGTGTTGGAAAGTTGGTTGTCATTGATGTCAACCCTAGAATAAGCCCCAAAGAAAGTTTGAAAGTCTCTAAAAGTAATGGGTGTATTTGAAGAAGTCTCCAAAGTGGTCCCCTTATGGTGTAGCTCTAAGCATAACCCTCACAGGAATATGCTTTGAAGAAGTCTACAAGAATCCCTGTAGGTGTGGTCATGAAGCCTGAAGTTGATTGAGGAAAAATGGGGTGAAGGACATTGCAAATGGATGCAAAACTCCCATGGATGGATAGTCCTCATCATGTTGTTTCCAATGACAGGTGGTACACCATGTGGTTCCTCATGGTTAAGAAGTTATACCCTCTTAAAGATGAAGCCACGAAGTATGGTTAAAAATACCCTAAATAGTTGCAACAAGGAGTTACAAGTCAACCCAAAAATTAATTAAAGAAGAAAAGTTGTTGCAAATAAGATTTATAGGTCGACCCTAAAGTCAAATAATTGAGTTACTTGGAAGGGTATAAATACATATCAAAGAGCCTCTCATTATGACCATGCAATCAAGCAAGTATGTGATCTCTTAGTGAATTTGAGGTAGTGGAGGAGTGCAAAAAAGGAGGTCTCAGAGCCACATATTGGAGAAGGATTTTTGGTAACCCTAATTAAGAAGACCCCCATAGGTTAGGTATAGGGTGTCCCGCGAGGCCCCCACAGGTTGCACAAGTCTCGTCAAGCGCAACCTCACGAGTTGCCCAGTTTTGTCCAGTGAGGCTGAAGGAAAGGTTGAAGAAGGAGCTACCCTCTTTATGCCGAAGTTGAGCAAGGTTTGTTAGTTTGTGATATGATGCATCAAATTATTATATGATAAAAGGTATGATTTTATATATGTCTCGAAGTTTGCATCTTGATGTTATGGTGTATTCTTTGAGGCATATCTTGGAGGTCTTTGGCACATGGCTAGAGGCATAGCTTGGTCATTTTGGGCATATGATTTGAGGGACATGGCACATGATTTGTTGTACATCTTGGAGATTATGGTAATTGACTGAGGCATGTCTTAGTGATGTTTGGCATATGTTGTGAGAAATGGTCTTGGTGATCTTGGCATAAGTCTTACGTGGTTATTGAGGTGAATCTAATTTTGATGATGATGATGCATCAATATCAATGAAAGTCACAGTGACATATTGAGTCCTTATTTATATTCAAGGGATGAAGGAAGGGGCAAGGAAAGGGAGTTGTAGCTTCCTTTAGGTTGGTGCCTGTAAACTAGGGGGTTGGAGCCTCCTTCCAGTTGGAGCCAGAGAATCTAGGGATTTGGAGCTTCCTTCAGGTTGGTGCTTGTAAATCAGGGGGTTAGTGCCTCCTTCCAGTTGGTGCTGGAGAATTTTGGAAGTTGGTGCTTCCTATGAATGTAATCTTCTGATATATAAGAAAACATTATGTGGTTTTCTCCCATTTGGGTTTCCACGTTAAATTCTTATGTACTGTGTTTTGTGGTTACATGTTTATGTTATCTTGAATGAAATCATCAATGATAAATAGTTTATATCTTAAATGCTTGCATATTGTGATTAAAAGTGCTAAAACGTGCCTAATACTGATTCACCCCCCCTCTCAGTATTCCAATACCAGGGTCCCATGGATAAGTGTGGACCATAATGTTAAGGTAGGCTGGAGAACGAGGGTCCCATGTAGAAGTCTTAGCCACTATGTTGAAGTAACCCAAGCTCCACTGTAAACCTGAGTCCCATGTCCAAGTACTCATGTGAACTCCCCTATGAAGATATAGGAACTTAAGAGCCAACTGAAAATGATGCTCCAAAAATCTACATTGATCATGTCAATCCAAATATGTAGATTCCTCCATATCCAAAAAATCCTCTGCATAACACACTAGTATTGGAGAATACTAAAAAATAGTATGTAGTGAAGGGTCATGGTTGTTCTCCATAATGTGCTCTACATAAGGTGGATTAGAGTCATCATATAAAATATGAAAGTAGTTATCATCCAAAAAAATGACAACTGTCCATATACCAATCCTCACAATCAAACTCTAAATTGTACCAGGCATATCTTTCTTGATCATATTCTTCCTTGGTATAAATGTCAATGATATCCACATTACCCCCCTCCTACCTTTTGGCTATGGTCTCCAAAATATTTCAACACTTGAATTTGAGGTCATCTTGCACCTTTTGAAAAACGTTGTCTAGGCCCACGAGGATTTGAGAGTAAAATTGTTCAAAGGCTATAGCGAATGGTGTATTCATTGGAAACATTGCATATAATATATCAAATGAAATCTCTAAAAACCCTCTACATAATGGTCCTAATCTGGTAGCAATCTGAGCACTCTTTCAAAAGTTATGAGCTTTCCAGTTCCACCACCGTCACGAAAAACCATGAAACCTGATTTTAAATCAACGATATCTTGGCTTCCTGAGCTTCAATTCGAATGATTTTTTTTTGAAAGTGTTTTTTTTTTCTTTTTTTGAGAGGAACTCAGATCTACAACTTGTTTCTATAAATTCTGCATAGAAAGCTATAGGAATTGTTCGGAATGTCGTGACCCTCYTTTTATCATCTTTTTAAACCCTACCAAAAATAATGTCCCTTTTTTGTGGCTAAAAAAAGTGCTTTGTTACCACTTGTTAAGTACCAAAGACTTGAATACAAAACCACCACAATAGATTGAAGAACAATATAGAAGAAATATCCAATTTATTATATCAAACCCTTAGGGTAGGGCAACACCATATAATAGATCCTATTACATAAATGATCTGCTCCTGTTCACTTACCTCTTTGAGGGAGAAACCTCATAATGAGCTAAAGCTCCAACTACACTACTTCTTGACTCCCCATTACATTGCTTAAATCCCTTTATATAGTGCTACCAACCACTTAATAACATTCTAGAGGAGGAACCTTCTAGAAGCATAACCTTATAGGAAGTCCTCTTACGTTTATTGCATTCGCACTATGCCTTATTTACTAAAAGTGGCCTTTATACATAGCAATACTTATCTACTATTATTCCCCTTGGGAAGCTCCCTAGTTACCCCATATTATTCCCCCTAGCTACACTCCAAATATCATGATGTGTATAAAAAATCAAAGAAGAATTAACATGCATTTAACGATGAATTGAGTGAAATGTATCAAAAGTCAAACACAAAACAAGAATTAATATGCATTCAAGGATGAATTGAATGCAGTAGTTCATAACCTTCATAAGGGACTTATAACATGTAATAATAATTCTAACTTCAAGGTCATGACCAAGCTAGACACCAAATTGGTGTATGAGACCCCCTTGTTTGTGGGACAAGGGACCCCCTCCACGTAATGATTTGGTTACTAAAGTCTACGGAGGTGTACATACCCCAACCCCCTTCGAATTTGAACATACGATCTCCAAAGAGGAAACCCATATTTTTAATTATTAGACCCACTCAAAGGTATATTGTATTAATAAATGAATAAAAAAAACATAAATATTAAATTGTAGCAATGCATGTTGAAATGGATTGAAAAGTTAGCATCAATTAAATGAGACACGATGCAACATGTTGAAACAAGGCTGCATGGAAGGGTAGTCCCTTCCAACGAGGTTAGAAAGCAAATATTGGAAAATGGGGTCGAATTGTAAATGACGAAAATGTTGTGTGTAACATGTATATCACGGAACATGGGGAAAAAGTAAATGACACTTGGCATGTAGAGAACCATTTATATTTTGAAAGTATATAACAAACTACACATTTGTTCACAGTGGAAGAAAAAATTTGGGAATTTAAATGCATTTGCTATATGGACTGGTGAAAGATAAAAATGTATGAAGACATAAATTTAAAAGGAGATAGGAAATCAATTTTATTTAAAATATGTAAAAAAATAAAAGTTTGTTACATACTACTTGAAATTTTGAAATGTATATGACAGAAATGTTGCATGCAACATGTATATCACAGAACATGGGGCATAAGTAAATGACGGTTGGCATATAAAAATTGAAATGCATTTGTCAACATGGGGCATAAGTAAATGACGGTTGGCATGTAGAGCACCATTTATTTTGAAATATATAAAAAAATAAAAGTCTGTTACATATAAGGATTTAAATGCATTTTTCATACAGACTGGTGAAAGATAAAAATGTATGAAGACATACATTTAAAAGGAGATAAGAAAATAGTTTTATTTGAAGTATGTCAAAAAATAAAAGTTTGTTACATACTACTGGAAATTTTGAAATATACAAAAAAATTAAAGTATGTTACATATTAATGGGAATTTCAATGCGTTTGTCATGTAGACCGGGATTGGGGCTCCCGTGGACCATTAGAGAAATATGTATAAGAAACAAGACTGTAGAAAGAAGAAAGAGTGCAATACATGCAAAAAAAATAAATTGAAAGGTATAACTGTTTGCGTACACATCTCTATTTAAGAAAGTGGAATAACTGGGTTGATAAACAAAGTAGGATGCGATCAGTAGACTTACAGTGAGGGTACATATGATCCCTTTGGCTATTTTCTTGTGGCTATTATTTCATTGATGTCACCGACAACTACGGTTTCAATGATGTCGTCGACGACTGCTGGAATCCTGGCAACTGCCTATTGCCTTTCGTCAGCGGCCTGTTTCAATTTCCTTTCGAGGCATTCTTGAATGTAGCTTCTCATTGGGGCGACATTGATCTCATTCCGGATTTTTATGTTGAAAAGATCGTTTTCTAATTCCTGGAAGTCGATAGAAAGATTACATAGAGCCTGATGAATTGCCTCATTTTGTATGAATATTTGACTAGCCAGATGTCAATGTGAGCTTGATAAGAGTCAAGGATGTTGTAAAAAATTTCCAGAGACAAGGCCTTAAACATAACAACCTGTTTATCGAACTCTTGCCTGCTTAAGGGCAAGGAGTTTGCGATTAAGTCAGGGTCTTGGAAGGCGTTGGTTTTTCCAGCTAAGTCTATTCTTGATAGCCTTGTGAATAATTTATCTTTCTTCGATATGGCTTGTTCACATGACTGAACCATGAGATGCAGGTTCTTCACTTTTTGTTTCCAACATGCATTAAAATGACCGATCCATTTTTTGGATGGAAGATCTTGTTCTCTTCTTTTTGTTTCTGTCATATTGTTGACAATGGTGCCAAAAGGAAGGACCGTTTTTGAGAAGAAAATTTCTTGATCTTTTAACTCCGCTTGCAAATGTTCGAGAAAACTATGTGCCCTGGTTCCAAGGGAAGTGATGGTTTGTGATGTTTTCCACGCCTCGATAACCAGTTCCATTTTTTTCTTGATATTATTCTCCACATATCCTCTACAGGATGCAAAAAGGCTGGAGGATGATTTTACATTGGCTGCATGGGTGGCAGGAATGGCTACTGCCATAGGATTGACAAGCAATGGCATAGGAACGAAAGCCTCTTCCAATTCCTTGATCTGGTCCTTCAGTTTGGCATTCTCGGTCTCGATTCCTCCAATAGAATCATGAAGTGCTTCTTCAGTCACGGTGTGAAGTTGACAAATTTGGGACAACCGCATGTTGGCAAGGGCAACTTGTGAACGAGATTTCCCTTTCTTATTTTTAACATCTTTTTTCTCAATTATCAATTTTTTGGACTGGCTATCAAAACCAATGCTCTGGAACACTAAGGATTCATCTTCGTCAAAAATTTTGGTAACGGATATGTCCATTGGACAACTATGCTGGATGACATTTTCGGGCTGATCAAGGAAGTAGAACATGCTATCCAGATCAATTTCAAGTTCCATGTTCGCACTCTGAATTTTCAGCTCTTCCGCATGTCCCACATTTTTTTTTCTCTTCTTCTCTACTGGAATCTTGTGAGAACTATCAATTTTACAGTGAGGAGGGTCGTTATCTCCTCCTCTGTTTGAAGAACTTTGAGTTTCTTTGTTTCTGTGGTGGGCCGTTGGAGCGATGCTCCAGGATGTCGTACTTTTTAGAGTGCTATTGTCGATTGAACACTCTTGTCACCGGGGCCTTTCCCCTATTGCGTGTACAATTTAGTGTAGCTTTGCACTGTGTCCACGTCGTCGAAATCAAAGGTAGGATCGTTGCCGCCACTATCTCTATTTTCGGGCAGGTGTTTTTTAAAAAAACAATCGCCGACAACAAGTGTTCGTAAATGTTGTCAAAAAATATTATAGGGGTCGAACCCTCTTATGATTTTAGCATATCTGAGGTTGGAGATGCTATAATGCGCTGCGAATTCCTCAATTTTCTTGACATTTTTCAACACGAACTCCCCTACTTTCCAAGGCAGAGGAATAAACTATTTTTTCTTCTTCTTTTGCAATAGATGCAACCAGTAATTGTATTGTCGTGCTACCTATGCAACAGACATTTTGTCCATAATGTGACATGGAAGGAGAGCACGTATTTCCGTGGAGCCAAAAATTCTTATGACAGTGTAATTATCCAAATGTTCGAGTGTCCCCTTCCTATGCAAAATAATGGTTGCATGTTCAGATATGTGGGGAGCATCTTCTCCTAACAACAAAACTTTGAAAATAGACACGAAGCCATTAAAAAATTCATAGAAACAGTGGGAAGCCTTGTGCTTCCACAAGGCCTGGTACCAGAATGTTATTGGGTGGAATTCACTGTTGACATTCTTGGAGAGAGACAATTGTGGAAACCGACAGGAATGCGCTATCACAAAAACTAAATAGGACGACATAAAATTTCTTTTCCCTTTTGAAGCTCGACAATTGGGAACAGATTTCATGGGAAATTAACTTGCCCCAATCAAAAATGGCTTGTTCGTTGACTGTGAAATACAAAATATAAAGAGCCATCCGGGAAATAGTTGTTGTGGACTCCTGTCCCATTATTCTTGTAAACAACCAGACAATTTCATGAAATGGATTTCTAAATGAACTAACTTGCAAGCTTGTAATATCTTCAGGAACTAGAAGCGAGTTTTCCAATAAATGGGGCAAGAGGTCCAACCCGTTATTATTCTTTGCTAGGAACTGTTTCGAATCTTATCCTTTGAATGTCAATGTTGGTTCCGACAATCTTAGCATCTGGCGGAAAACCTGAGGTGACAAAGAAACAACAGAGCAGTCCCGCAGTGGAATAATTATTTTGTCTGAAAAAAATTTATCGGCGCACCAAGAGACCAGGTCCTTATAGTCAAAAACCTCAGGGACACAGCTTGCACGAGAAATCCCAGAAGTCCAAATTACTTGGTTCTCTGTGGCAGAGGTTGAGTAATAAGAATATGCCTTGGACCACTGGAAGTTTTGGTCCTCACGCCCGAAGATGTTCACTGTATCTCCACAGAACTGCTGTCGAGATGATGCCATAGGTTTATGAGAATGTTGGTTTGCTCCATATGATGGTTGAAATGAACAGTTAGAGACGATAATGCAACTCTCTGCTAAATCTTGGTTAAATGCTTATGAATGGGAAATCTCCTTGAGCCTTTCGTTGATTAATGACAATCTGTATGGGTGGTCCATGATGAACTGTTAGCAGTAAAGATTACTTATTTCATATTTAGAAATGTGAAGGTGGCGGGTACGACGAAGAACAATTAAGGATTGGAGGTTTCGTGAATGTGCCAAGGCCACGACATGCAAACAACATTTCATGATTTTGAAATCAACACTCAGAAGGGATAATATAACCCCCCACAAATCTTGGTTTAATGCCCATTAATAGGAGATCTCCTTGAGCCTTTCGCCCATCAATGAAAATCTATACGGATCCTACATGATGAGTTGTTACAATTAAATGTCAGTAATTGCACATTTAGAAACAAGATATGTATA
>JASDQU010738547.1:47552-65404 GCA_032191745.1 Picea mariana | reverse complement strand
ATAGACAAGTGCGAAGGTGACGAAGATGGGGAAGAGCAAGGAAAGAATGGCAAGGTCTGAAAAGCAGTAAGACGGGATTCAAAAAAGGGTTACGGGGATACTCAGGAGAGGCAAGTGTTCCATGGTCAAATTTTATGTATCGAAATTTTTGACTGCAAAACGTGTAAAACAAAAGAGATCATGATGGGGCAGTTCAGTGGACGGTTTGTATATTTGCAAAATTCTGGCAAAGTGGCTAAGTATGGAATAGGGAAGAGGTCGGGCAGACTCTTTCTCAGAATCGAGGATTGAAGTTTTTGTGAAGGGAACAACCCGACGACGCAGAAATGACATTCCATGATGTTTGAAATTAGCGCTTGCTAATTGCATGCCTACAAATAAGATCTTATATATAATTGGTAATTGCTAATTGTAAAGGGGCGTGGGCACAGGAAACAACGACTAGGAATTGAATATTTATTCAACCCGCCAAACCGACGATCCACCAAAGAAATTCGAAGAAATGGCGAAGAATGGAAAGTAGACAAACGAGCTTGAAAATGGGGTGACAGTAGTTCCACAGAAGACGTAAGGACCCGATGGTTAAATTGTATTTCTCGGAAGTTTTCAGTGCAAAATGTATACCACGAAAGAGGGCATGATAGGTGGAGTGCAATACAGAAGAGGGTATGAACTGAGTCCAGTTGTAAAATTGTATATCGAGGAAGTGATGGTACTGTTCGCAGGGCATGGAACAACATAAGTCCAATCTAGAGCCCGCCTACCGGGAATTCGCGGTCGAAGAAGTGTCTTCATCTGTCAATTTTTCTATCGCGAAACTCCGAGGCATTTTATTAGCCAACCAGCTCGCAAGTCCGGCTGTCAATTTGTATAGTGCAGAACTGTGGGTGTTGTTTGTAGGGCACAAAACTATAGAGGAAATGCTTTGTCCTTTAATATAGCATCTGTGGCGCAAATGTGGTATGGATCGTTTTAGCACTTTTCCATCTGTAAACAAAGGCAATATTGAGTGCACCATCCCTGGAGCTTGTGTGTCAATGTATATCGTGGAGGTCTGAATGCTGTTTGGAGGTCATGGAAAAGTACAAGTGCAATTTTGAGCCAGTCAACGCGCAAGTCCAGCTGTCAATTTGTATATGGAGGAACTCTGGGTGCTACTTGTAGGACACGGAACAATAAAGGGTCAATTTAAATAAAGGGGAAGCGCTCGTTGGAAACGCGTGAATTCGACAAGCCGCACAACAAGGCATTTTCAGGAAAAACGATTAAGTAACTAGGAAGAGAAACTACATGGAATAAAAGAGTGGGAAAATAGAAAGGCAGAGGACAGTTTTCGTAAGCGTTAATTGGTTTCAAAGAAGCCCCATTGTTGCAAAACCATTTCTACTACTTGTCAGCAAATGCATTGTTGAAGATTAGATTTTATTGCAACTTGCGCGTGTAAATATGTTTTTGATACATTCTTCCATGATTGTAACATATTAACTTAACTATTAAACTTCATTTTCTACTAATTTCCAGCAAATGATTTGTTGAAGGTTAGATTTTATTGGAACGTGTGGCTGTAACTTTGTTCTTGATACATTCTTCTATGACTATAACATATTAACTTAAGTATTAAACTTCTTGCATTATAGGTTGTTAGCATTAAAACTTAATAACTGCATGCCTAGAAACAAGAATGACGATTTTGCTGCAAGATTGTACGTTGCTATTGCTATGCTCTATCTGCATTGCAAATAGAATTGAACGTTGGTTTGAAACTATGTGTAATCCATTTTTTGTTTGCATAAAAGGCTAGTGGATTGACATAGTACATTGTCATATAATTTTTACATGTTCCATCTTAGAAAAAATAACCTAAGTAAACACAATATCCAAGAACTACGACAACACCGAACCTGCCAATGAGAACATGCGTTAAATACAGAAAAGAAGCAACAACGAAGACTCCAAGGCAATTTTTTTAAATAGCAAATCCATTGAAAAAAATAAGAAAAACCCGAGTATTGTACATCTATCCTTAGAAATTGGACCCAGTTCTTCATGCCAAAACATTGAACGTATCTGCCACAAACACAGGCACGAGATCCACAGTATGCAACATCCTTGCAGTTTTCTCCTTGATGAATCATCTTGTGGTGAAATTGATAGTTTTCAGAAGCTTCCCGTGAGGAAGAAGACGAAAAACATTGTAGGGAAAATGGAATAGCCCTTAACTGAAACCGCCTTTTCATAGTCGAAAAAAATTTAGGGACACAGGTTGCACGTGCAATTTCAGAGGCCCAAATTAGTCCATTCTGGGTGGAAGGAGATGACTAGTAGAAAAAACCTTCCAACAATGAGAGTTCTGGACCTCATTCCCGAAGATGTTAATTGTATATCCAGAGAAGAGGACAGTAGTCCCGCAAGAGAATAATGTTTTGGCTTGAAATATATCTCTGGGAGCATCAACATATCATTTCTTTACAGTGAAACTCCTCCGCCCAGAATGGACTAATTTGGAACTCTGGAATTCCTACTTTCGCGCTGCAAAGCGACTATTGCGTTTAGCGTCAGTTTCTTTTCTGAAACTCCTTTTGGTGTTGTCAGGACCACCATCACTGAGCCAGAAAGTTCCACCCGTTATGGTTGATTTCAATTTGGGTGCAAGAGTGGGAAGAGTCTCTGCATTGCCATCATCCATCGTCGTATCATCGACTATCAGATCATCTTCTTCCGGCTAGGAATCCATGACATCAACCTCTGCGGTAGCCATGGATGCAACTGGGCAGGTTCTTTGAGAAGGAGGGGTTTCCTTGGAATTCTTTGGCTTGAAATATATCTCTCGGTGTACCAAGGGACCATCTCCTTTTTTGCTCCCGGGCAGAGGGAGATGAGCAGTAAGAATATTCCTTGGAATAGTGGAACCTATGGCCATTATGCCCGAATGTGTTTACTGTATTTGGACAGAATTGTTGCCACAAGGTAACGACAATTTCCGTTTGCTCGAGACGATGTTTGAAATGAAAATCGGGGAGGAATAATATAAGCCTCCGCAAATTATGGTTTAATGCGTATCAATGGAATATCTCCTCGAGCCTTTTGCTGATCAATGACAATCTCCAGGGTTCGTGCGGAATGAGCTGTCACCATTACAACTCACTAATTGCATAATTAGAAAAAAGTGCGAAGCTCACGTTGACGACGAAGAGAGATTAAGAATTAGAAATTTCTTAAAGGCGCAAACCCGCCGGCGCACAAAAACAGATTGCATCATGTTTGAAATGAATACTTGGAAAGGATAACATACTTCTACGCAAATCTTAGTTTAATTCGTAGTAATGACAAATATTCTCTGGATTTCTGGACATTAATGACAATTTTAATGGTCCCTGTAGGATGCACTACTAGCATTAAAGCTTAATTACTGCATATATGGAGACAAGTATGAAGGCAATGGTGATGGGGAATTGTGACGAAGAATTGTACATTTCATGCACCCGCCAACCCGCAAAACCGATTCCAAGAAATACCTAAGTATGGAAAGCGGTCGGGTGGGTTACAAAAGAAAAAGGGCAGAAGATATACCCAAGAGACGTGAAGGGCCGATGGTCATATTGCATCTCAGTGGCAGATATCGGACGTCAATTTGTATGTCACGGAATTTCGGCTGTTGTTTGTGCATAGGGGAACAACGGAAGCGCAATGGCGAGAGGGAAATTTTTATATCGCTGAACTTCGGGTTCTGTATATAAAAGCATGAGACATTGGGAAAAAGGACCAAGTAAACAAAAAGCAAAAGCATATGAGATGAAGGGGGTTTTGTTTGCTAATTTGTAAATTGCAGAAGTCCGGGTGCTAGTTGCACGCGACGGAACAATGGAAACACAATGTTAAACCCGCCTATGCAGGAACCCACGATTGAATATATACTATAAAATATGAACATGAGATGTTATAGAGCATGTACGGATCCCGCATTCCATACTTGACCACTTTTTGGATCGTGGGTTCTTGGACTGGTGGGATTTAAATTGGGCATCCAATGTTCCGTGGTCTACAAATAACATCCAGAATTCCACGATATACAAATTGGCCAGCGGACCTGCGGGCTAGCTCGGTCAACATTGCACTCCTTTTGTTTCATGTCATACAAACAGTACTTGAAGTTCCACGATATACAAATTGACAGACGGACTCCAGGGCTGGCGACCTCGAGAGTGCCATTGTTTACAGATTCTAATCCCTATCAAGTATTTAACATTATCTAAAAACATTATTTTGAATACTAAATTATTAATATTAAATATTGATATTGTACAATTTAATTAGACAAGGACGTTTGTACAATATGAAACAGGGAAGCTGTCAGTCGCTGGGGCTGGTGATATAAAAGTAAGTGAAATCTGAATACGTGAATCCGCTAACTTCCTTACCATTAAATTTTCCAAAAAAAACGAGGAATACATAAAATCTACTTTTAGAAAGTATGGACACGATATTTTATAGAGCATGTACTGTTCCCGCATTCTATACTTAAGCCAATCTTTTGATCGTGGGTTCTCGGGTTGGCGAGCTCAAAACAGGGCCTCTATTGTTCCGTGACCTACAAATAGCACTCAATAGTTCCGCGATATACAAATTGACAGGCGAAGTTTCCGCCTGGCTCACTCAACATTGCATTTCTATTGTTCCCTGTCGTTCAAACACAAATTCACAGATGGACTCCAGGGCTGGCGGGCTCAACCTTGTGATTGTTTACGAGTGCTGATCCCTATCAAATATCTAACACTACCTAAAAATATAATTTTCAATACTAAAGAATTAATATTAAATATTCATATTGTACAATTTGATTACATAAAATTATAAAAGGATGTGAAATATCTTATTTCAAAGAAAAACCCGCGTATTTGGAAACTTGCGTTCCAAAAATTTTGTATAATATCAAATGGGCAAGAGGTCGGTCGAGCTGCTGATATAAAAATGGGTGGAAATATGAATATAATTAGCCACTTTTTGGATCGCGGGTTCTCGGGCTGGCCGGCTCAAAATTGGGCCTCTGTTGTTCCATGCCCTACAAATAGCACCAAGAGTTCTGCGATATACAAATTGACAAGCGGACTTGCAGACTATTTGAATTTTAATGGCCTGTTGTCAATGTATTAACACAATTGGACTTGGGCCAATTTAAATTCATTTTTTACAATATGAAACGGAGAAGCGTTCGATCGGCCTGGTGATATAAAAGTAATTGAAATCTGAAGTCATGAATCCTCTAACTTCCGCAGCTAGAAGTTTTCTGAAAAATGAGTAATACATACTAAGTATGTACTCTTATAAGGTATGGACATCAGGTTTTTATAGAGCTTGCATGGATCTCACATTCCATACTTGGCCACTTTTTCGATTGCAGGTTCTCGGTCTGGCGGGCTCAAAATTGGGCCTCTATTGGTCTGTATCCTACAAACAACACCCAGAGTCCTGTGATATACAAATTGACAGGCGAACTTGCGGACTGGCTCGTTCAACATTGCAGTTCTATTGTTCCGTGTCTTCTAAACAACATTCAGAGGAAACGAACAATACATACTAAAGATGTACTTCTAAAAACTATGGACATGAGATTTTATAGAGCATGTACGGATCCCTCAATCCATACTCAGGCACTATTTGGATTGCGGGTTCTCGGCCTGGCGGGTTCAAAATTGGGCCTCTGTTGTTCAATGTCCTACTAATAGCACCCACATTTATGCGATATACAAATTGACAAGTGGACTTGCGAGCTATTTGAATTTTAAGGCCCTCGTGTTGATGTCATAGAACATTTGGACTTGGGCCAGTTTATATTCGTTTATTACAATATCAAACGGGGAAGCGGTCGATCGGGCTGGTGATTTAAAAGTAAGTGAAATATGAAGTCATGAATCCGCCAACTTCCGCACCTAAAATTTTTCCGAAAAATGAGTAATACATACTAACTATGTACTCTTATAAAGTATGGACATGAAATTTGTATAGATCATGTACGGATCCCGCATTCCATACTTGGTCACTTTTTGGATTGCGGGTTCTCGGGCTGGGGGGATGAAAATTGGGCCTCTATTATTCCGCACCCCACAAATAGCACCCACAATTCTGTGATATACAAATTGACAAGCAGACCTGTGGGCTGCCTGGCTCAACATTCCACTTCTATTGTTCCGTGTCCTCCAAACAACACTCGGAGGTCCGTGATATACAAATTTATGGATGGACTCCAGGGCCAACTTCTGCACCAAGAATTTTTTTGACAAACGAGCAATACATACTAAACATGTACTTTATATGGACATGAGATTTTATAGAGCATGGACGGATCCTTCATTCCATACTTAGGCACTTTTTGGATCGCGATTCTCGGCCTGGCGGGCTCAAAATTGAGCCTCTATTGTTCTGTGTCCTACAAATAGCACCCAGACTTCTGCGATATACAAATTGACAGGCGGACTTGTGGGCTCTCTGGCTCAACATTACACTTCTATTGTCCTGTGTCCTCCAAATAGCACTCGGAGTTCCGCGATATACAAATTCACAGGACTCAAGGACTGGCGGGCTCAACATTGCGATTGTTTACGGATGGTCATCCTATCTAACATTATCTAAAAACATTATTTTCAAATACTAAATTATTAATATTAAGTATTGATATTGTACAATTGAATTACATAAAATTATCAAAGGATGTTAAATCACTTATTTTTTAAAAAAGGAAGGAAACAAGAGAAAGTTTTTTAAAATTCTATCATCGCAAGAATACCAAGGACCAATTTGAATTTTAAGGGCCTCTTGTTGATATCATAGAACAATTTCACTTCACACAGTATATATTCGTTGATTTCAAATTATTCCAGGAGATTAATTTTACCAAGTTCGTGGATCAAGCAAAAATGCTAAAGCAACGACCAATTTGAGTTTTAAGGGCCTCTTGTTGATATGATAGCACAATTGAACTTCGCACAATATATATTTGTTGATTTCAAATTATTCCAGGAGATTAATTTTATCAAGTTCATCGATCAAGGAAAACTGCCAAAACAAGCCGCATACTACATTTGCGTCACAACGCCATAGAAATGATCAGGCGAATTTGCGGGCTAGCTGGCTAAAAAATTCAATTCTATTGTTCTGTGTCCTCCAAACAAAAGTCAAAGTTCCACGATATACAAGCAAATCACACAACCAAGAACTAACTAAACTTCAAACAGGCCGCAAGCAAGTTCCCAGAAGGTTCCATAGAGTAGGACACATCCACCTTTGCACCAAACAATTTCATATACAAAGAAAAGACATCGCCGCATTTGTTTTTCTCTTGCATTTGGTATATGTTCCCAGTATAAAATAACCAGGGCCATGGGATATATGGGGTTTGCTACCATGCTTCCCATTTTTTGGGCCGAACAATGTCCGACGAACATTCATCTGGATGTTGAAAAAATATTACAGAGACACATGAGGTATTTTTGTTTCCTGACAAAGTTTCATATATATATATTTTTTCCCTTCTTCAGCCGATATGAAAAATTTAATTGTCCTCATTTAAGGTGAATTGGATGTGTATTTGAAGGTCCTGCAACATGTAGACACTGCTTGCCTTTTTCTGTAGATACATTTCATATGACAACTCTGCCAACTTAGGAAGCACATTTTCTAACAGAGGTTGCCTAACCGTACAATGCATGGTTGTGTTTTCTACGGTTCGGATGACAACATTGATGCAATGCCCATATATATATATGGACATTTTTCATCGCATCGCAGACAATCAATTGTATCATCACTTATCAAAGCGGAGGCTGAAGCATGATAGTTGCATTTTGCACATACAAGTTCAAAGGGGGTTGAGTACACATTGGTTGCAGCTAAAACACCTTCAACCTGGAAACACGAGCATAGGAATTAATACATTGAAAAATATAATACACAACTGCACCCCCTCCTCCCCTTAAAAAAATAAATAAAACAAGCCGCAGAAATTTGTTCAAGGCTATTTCTACAAGCAAAGTGAGGATGATTTTGTGGATGTATACGCACAACAGTTGTAGAGCTAGCTATTTTCTTCAGATCCTCTACTATATCTGCTCACAACTATGTTACAAAGGTTGCCTGGGTTGTCTGAAAGATCCTTTCTCTAACATCCATTTTCTTTGTTATATTTTTGAAGAGCATAAGTGGAATCTGCCCTTTATGCAATTGCTGCTCCATTGACGAAACAAATTTGAATACGTATCGAACAATTGCAGCTACAACATGGAACACTGCAATATTTGAGTAACTTACTTGAGATACATGCACATGCGAAAATAAAGGACAAAACTGAATATGAAAATCTGTGCCATTTCCTTATCGCTGTTTGACTCTCCATCCTTTATATGGAGAATGTGTTGCGAGCCAAGTTTTCTCGCCAGTGTGACAACTGTGACAATTGTTTCAATTGGGTAAATGTCAGTGCTCTGTGCAAGCTGGCTGATAGTCGAGTCCGGGATGAAACGATACTCTGAACAAACAACGGAATTTTTTTCCACAATACTTGTTTCGTTGAGCGAAATAATTCGATTACAATCACCACTGTCATATACTGTTTTGGGAAATATATTAAAATTTGTAATGGATATCCCATTACCCGACAATATTTTTTCTGCATGTTTATGGACAAGTTGTGGAGGAGTAGTTAGTGCCACTGTCATCATGGACTCCTTGTCTGTCATGTCAGCATGCATAATGGATCTACTTTTGTTTTCCTTGTCCAAGTAGGTGCTATAGATGACCATTATGTCCTCGACGAACACTTGTTCAGTTCGATGACTGTTCAAGCCCTATATTGATAGTAATTTAGATGTTACAACTCTAGACCTGGTGACATTTTTTGAACAGGAAAACTAAAGTGAATGGAACTGTGCATAAATTTTTTTATTTTTTTTTGTATTCATCTTTCACTGGCATAAATCTACAAGTACACGCATAGCTTCGATGAACTATGGAGGCAGAGTGTTGCAACCACACCTCTTAGTTTGTGGAACATGCGGCACATTCGACGTCTCGCTTGTACTTGTTGACACTTCTTGTGAACTGCAAACCATGTATTGCAGATGACATCAACATATTCACCATGCCATAGATGAATATATAGCCGAGGATATTTGTTTGGTAAACATCATAAGAGAAGAGCGTATGCATCTTTACCTTTGGCCTTGTCGGTCTGCCGATGTCTGGGATGACTGACTGCTCATGGCCATGTCACTAGTCCAACTTTTTCTGATGCAAACAAGTGCAGATGGACATTAGGACTAAACAAGCATATGCATTGTATACTGTCCATCAGAAGGACTAAATGACCGTAAAATTGTATGCATCTTATTTTTTAAACTAGAAAAATGTTTAACAGTAAACAAGGGGTGAGGGCGGGGCACCACAACCAATCTGTAAATCGCAAACCCCCGGAAGACAGGGAAGCAATCTTGAACCTGCCAGCCCGGCACCCACAATCAACAAAGCAGGTAACTATGGAATAAGGTAGAAGCATGACCATAGGGGTGAAACCATTAGTCCGCCAACTGGCGCAGTAAGGCATTTTTGGAAAGAACACCAAGCAGATGAATTAGAAAACAAAAGGGATAATAGAAAATGGAAAAAATAGAAATAGGGAGGGCAGAAAGGCCCATTGCTGTGAAGCCATCGTTTTCAAGTCTAATATTATATGCCCCCACCCGGTTTGTATATTTAATTTACCAACACGGTTGGTATACCTTTTACAAGATTGTACCACAGAACCCTCTGTTGTTGCACACAACAATTCATCTTCCTATCCAAGAAACCTTTTTTTTCCAAGGCAACAACGTCGATTATGCAATGGACATGAAGGCAAGTTAGTATGAAGACAGACATCTAAAAGAAAGAGAAACATGTCTATTTACCCGCCAAAGAGTACATCGCCCTCTCCAACCATTTTGTTTGTTTAAATGCAACAATGCAACAAAAACACAATGGACATGAAGTAGGTTAGTATGCAGGAAGGCATGTATTGAAGATAACTTATAATGAAGACAGACATGTAAAAGAAAGAGAAACATGATTATTTACCCGCAAAAGAGACCATCGTCATCTCCAACCACTCTGCTTGTTTAAATGTAGCAATGCAGCGAAAACACAATGAACATGAAGCAGGTTAGTATGCAGGAAGGCATGTAATGAACATAAGTTACCATGTAGGAAGGCACACAACATGTACATATAATAAACTAAGTGAACACATATACAGACAATAAATGAAATACAAAACAATGCAATATGATATAACAGTACAAGCATCCACCTTTCTATATCCTCTTCAACCGATGCAGTCAAGACTCCGTCATTTTCTCTAGCTATTCTGTTTGTTTAAATGTGGGAACGCACAAAATACAACGAACATGAATGGAAGCTAGTATGCACCGGAGAAAAAGAAATATGTACATATACCAAAAGAGACTCAACGAATAGTGTAGAAGATAGGCAGAAACATGAACCACCGGCGCTGGACCCCAACCTTGCAAGGCCGAATCAAACAAAAAAAAAAAAAAAAAAGCACCAAACCAGCGAGAAAGCACGAACACGTCGAACTGCACCCTGCAGGGCCCCAAAGCGTAAACCAGAGCCAAACAAACACAACCAACAACCCACGAACCAACGAACCAGCAAGAACCACTGAGCCAGTAAACAACATATGTATCTCCAACGATTACGAAACTGCAGTCGAAGCACAGAAGGAACCAAAAACATACGACGACCATGCCACTACAAATAAGCAAACATTCTTACTTCCAAACTGCAAACACTGCACAACAAACAAGGAATAGAAAATGAAACTATGGCATGGAAAGTTACTCCGAAAAAACGAAATGCAAAATCACAGGTTGAATCAAGATCTAAACAACAACAACCAGCAACTGACGAACCAACAAAGAAGAAGCACTCACTGAACCAGTAAACAATGTATGTAGCTTCAACAATGACGAAATTGCATTGCAAAGGTAGAAGAAGGATGAAACATACAATAGATATTCAACTAGTGGTGGACAACAACAGTGTACAAATTCACTGTAAAATTGTATGGAAATTTTCGAGGAAAAATGTACTTCGAGAAGCATATTTAGATAAACATTTAAGCCTGTCAGGTTGTCTAAGGACCTCGCGGTATGCAAGCATTTAAGTTGTCAGGCCTCTTGGAGGACCTCGCATCATGTAAACATTTAAGCTGTCAGGCCTATTGAGGCATCTCGAAATAAGTGTCAATACATTTCAATACAAATACATGCGGCAAGGACGTTATAAATAGTGGAATTCTCAATCATTATAAATCTTCGATATCAAAACATTTCAATATGATTAGTACAAATAAAAACTTACGGATATATTAAGCTAGCAAAAAATGCTAACACAAACATTCGAACTAATGCTATCATTAATCCACCTTCAATCAATACATAGGAAAAATATATTATTCAAAAAGACTGTATATGAGAAAAAGTTTGGATATGTTGCCATATAAAACATTGGGAATAGTGAAGCCGACAATAAGACCTCCAATCTCTTATCCAATCAGATCAATACATATATGCTACTTTTTATTATATAAAAATATATGCTTTTAATTCCCTAGCTCCAACAATAGGTATTATGCAAATATTTATGGTCAAAAGACAAACTAATATGTAGTCAACGGATTACGGATTGCTATAGTCCCTCTATGCCTACGGTAGGGACTAATAAAAACAAAGTATGGTAATTTAAATATACAAGTCAGGCGTATGCTTTATGACCAATACTATTATATTATATGTATCTCTATTAGCATATTGATAGATGTCTATTTAACTTTTTAACTTTTGTCTTTCAAATCAGATTTTTTTAAAACTTAGCAATTTTCTTGGCTCTTGCAGATAATGAAAACGTTTTTTAATAAAAATAATAATTTTGTTTCCATAGACATAGAAAACAGCTACTTATGAAATGTGATTAATGGAGATTGTCACATTGCAATTGATTTTAATTTCGATGGAACATGGTCGATCATGAAGCACTTGTGTAAAGTGATGGTCCTCACTAAGGGTTTTTACATACATCCCCTTTTGCCATGGGATACTCTTTTCCTCCACAAGATTTAAGTGGTTTTCTAGAGATGGAATGTGGTTTTGTTTGTTTTTTAATTCTAGGTACTTGTTTTTATTTTATAATGATGATGATGATGATTAACATCCACTAAGACCTAATTGGTCTATCGAACCTTAAGAGGGTAAGTGATTACTTGTGATTCTTTAGAAATGTTTTTTTCTGTGCTCGAAAAGCATTAAGAGAAGCTTTCCAAGATCACCATACTTTTGTTGAGTTAATAGGTTAGGAAGGTTGGTAGTGTGATCAATATTTTTAAAATGAGATCTAATATGGGTATAGGCTGGACAATCTAAGAGAAAGTGCTTTTCATCTTCAACCTTCTTAGTGTCACAAAGGTGGCACACTCTTTCATCCCATGGCATTTTAGGAATTGACCAACGCCCAGTTTCACTATGGAGCTCATGAGAATTTGTTCTTATCTTAGCAACGCTTATTTTTCTCTTCACACTTGGCAAAACATATAGATAATTTTGATCTTCTAGATTAGGGTTGATTACATCTTTATAATACCTTAATTTTCTTTTTTCCTCTAACTCTTTATCACACCACATTTTTTCCTTAAATTTTGATTTGACATTTTTTTTAATAGTATCTTTATTCTGCAAAATGGCTTCTTCCATGACTCCCCAATAGTTTAGCCAAGATCGGGCGTCTTTATGCCATCATCGCTTGAGTCGATGGTGGTTATGACTTGATTTTGAAGCAATTTTAGGTAGCCTCTTGTCTTCCATGTTGTTTAATTTGTTCTTATACATTAGGTATCTAGTCATAGCCATGCTCTCAATGGGGGGGAGGCTTGTTTCTACGAGGAGGATGGGATAGGGCGTATTTCCTTTAATTTTGAGATTATAGGTTATAAAATTCTTTTGTGTTTTCTCTATCTTTCTCCAGGATTCACGAGAGATACTACAGCCCCAGACTTCACATTCATAAAGAATAACAGGTGTAACAAGAGTCTCAAAGAGGAGTTTCTTCTTATCCCAACTCCAAAGATCAACTGATTTACAATTGTTTTCAAGCCCATAATAAGCTTTCCATCCCCCAATAATCCTTTTCTCAATGCTATAATTCCAATTGAGCTTGTGGTGAATATCAATTCCAAGATATTTGTATGAAGTCACTTCCTCCAAGTTGTTGTTGTCATATACAAAGGTATCATAAGGGATCTTATTGGAT
This sequence comes from Picea mariana, assembly GCA_032191745.1. Classification (NCBI taxonomy): domain Eukaryota; kingdom Viridiplantae; phylum Streptophyta; class Pinopsida; order Pinales; family Pinaceae; genus Picea; species Picea mariana. Next base: position 52,057 of record JASDQU010738547.1, on the reverse strand, counting down.
CTAATAATCATGACCTTAGTCTTATCAGTATTAACAGTCATACCCATATTGGAACAAAAATCCTTGAGGATTCTTAGTTGGTTTTCAAGATCATGGGGACTCCTTGCCATAAGAACGATATCATCGGCATAAAGAAGAAGATTGATGACTATACCTTTGATATCACTTTTGCAAACGTGTTGTTTATAAGTTCTAATAATTCATATTGCGATTCTCTTTTTTCTTTAGTTTCTAGTGTATTAAGTGGGCTTTTTTTATTTTTATTTAATATTATTTAATTGATTATTAATTTTAATATGATTTCTAAAAGTTTTACCTATGTTGAGAATTTAAAATAAAATATGAAAATTTACATATTCAATGATTATTAAATAATAATTTAATTTAATCTAATTTTTTTATTTAAAATGTTATTTAAATAGATTTTAATTATTATTAATCATAATATAAATTCAATGTAATTTCATTTTTAATTGATAATTAATTAATGGCTTAACTTCCAATTTCTCACCCTAATTAGTAGAAACAGAAACCTATAAAGTTTGGAAAAACTAGAACTGATTTCACATTAATTATATAGCCTTTTATAGTACCATTTTTTATTTTATTTAGAATCTTTAATGCTATTTGAACCAATTTTAATTATTGTTATTGGCAATATAAATTTAATCTAATAATTTCTAATTAGTAATTAATTAATGGTTTAATTTTCAATTTCTCACTTTAAGAATTAGTAGAAACATGTAAGAATTAGTAGAAACATGTAAAGCTTGGAAAAACTAGAACACACTAATTATATAGTGGCTTTCTATATTATCATTTTCTTGAAGCTTCGAGAGTTCAATGGGAGGTTTTATGAGTACTTGAAGATTTTCCACGATTTCTTCCATCGAAAAAAAATTACTATTTTCTCGAGTTATGCAACATACTAATTAATTAATAGTATTGAATAATAGAAACAAAAGAGACATGCCAATGAATGGTGTTTTGTAAATGTTTTTATGACTATAAAATCTCTCTTTCCTATGTAATGCGTTTTTTCTCTATGTTGAAGTATGCTTTATAATGCTTTGGCATTTTGTTTCATGATTACTCTTAGTCTTGTTGGGCAGTGGGTCATTTCTCTACTTTTTCCACGTGGGGTCTTTAGTGTTGTACACCACAAAGCTTGTGATGTTGTATGATCAGAGGTTCAATGAAGAAGCTATTTTATCCATGTTAGTATTTACATGAATGTGTTTTCGATGGATGTTTGATACCATTTTTCTATTTTACCCATTAAATCTCATCATTTTGGCATCATGATTTTTGAATTGCAAATACATGGAAAGAATCCCAACATACACTAGTATTGAGAAAGCATTGGAGGTTTTGTATAGATACAACCCCTTATATAAACTAACATACAAGTCTTATCACACCACCAAAGCATTTAATGCTTCCAGTTTACTTTCTCTACTTATTTACGATACTTTTCTTGAGTTCAAGAGATTTTAGGAAGGTGATCAAATTCCTCYTATTTTCTTTTCTTATTATGGTGGTTCTATTATCTCTTTCTCACACACACACATATATTCTATAGCCCCAAGGGTTATCTCAAATGGTTTGACTTACCATGCTGAAATTGTAACGGCCGAAGTGGTCATGAGGTCGAATCCACCTGGGCCCCTCAAGGTTAGGCATGGATGTTTTCAATCAACAACATTTACCACAAGGGCCATTCACGAAATGTGAGGAAGCACATGGAGGGTTTACTTGAGGAAATTTTCTATAGAAAAAAAAAATATTATATTTTCCAAGGAAAACCTCATGGCATTACTCCTATTCCCCAAAATATCTAGATGGAGGGAATCTCAACTGCCAACAACAATAGTGACTAGAAACCCCTATAAACTTGACTAGATATGAAGTTATGACTTATAGCCTCCTCATTATCAACACCAATTTAACCTTTCTTAATGCATATATATATGACTATTGATATGAATCAATATATTTATTTAAATATTGATATGCATTGAGATATTAATTCGGGTATTAGATTACTTTGGTTTATGGGCATGCCCATGAAATCATCAGCTAAGGGTGACATGATGGGAACGTTTGCAACATGACCCGATGGGATTAATGGCAACTTGACAAGCCTCATGGAAACACCCATCAAGCTTATTGTGGCTCCACCTAGATTAATGGGGAATCCTAATTTTCCATTGTCACTCCTTTCAATTTAGGGCCATCTTTCAAACCAAAGTGAAGTGCTTCGATGATTATACATCCTAGGTCATGCACGAGAAGAACGAAAAACAAGAAGAAAACAACAAACTCGACCATTACCTTTTGATAATAAACTGAATGCACTATTTCTTGAAGTTTTAGACACTTGTATATCGATAAAAAAATTAGTTAATGGCCACACATGGTGAAAGTAGTTATTAGATCCTTGCTTAATTTTGAAGAAGTTGTCTAATCTTATAGCAAACTTCCTTCTAGTTTTTAAAATCCAACAATGTAAAAAGTTGGAGTTCTCATCGATTGAAAACTCAAATTGAATTTTTGATGCTCTAGATCGATCTAGAATTGAGAAAATCCCTTAAAAACATTGATCCATCATACACAAACCTTGGATCATGATAAAACTCTACTCTTCTTAAAAATTTTGGTAAATTGTTTTTCAAATTTGTAGATGAAAAAAGGGTTTGTTAGCTAGAAGTTTAACTTCAATTTTAATCAACGTCGAAATAAATATCCACTATTAAATTTTCATTTAAAATGAAGTCATTCATTGATGAAGACAAAGTACATAGGTTCTTTTGCTATTGATCATGTCAAATATCAACATAGTCACATCACTTATAAGAACCAATACAATTTAAAATAAATTATAATTTTTAATTTAAAATTAATATTTTTAATGGATCAAACTTTAATTATGAAATGTTTTGTTAGCATGGATATTAATTAAAAGTCAAAACCATTTGAGGATGACTCCAATACTATATTCCTATATTGCTGCCAGGTAAGGAATAACAAGGATATAAAATTGATTTATTCTAGAAAGAGGTGCAAGTGCATTTTCTTAACAAACCCGAATATGGTAGCAATATGGAGATGGCTCGGAGGTAAGATAAATCAATGACAGTTAAGGTAAATAAACTATGATCAATCAATTAATAATGTTTATTGGTACTTTTTAGGGTGTATAAGTGTAAGGATTATAGTATTAGGGTGTATAAGTGTAAGGATTATAGTAATTGGCTTGCCATTTTTTCTATGAACTTGCATCTAGATATGATTATTTATTAAACATTTATGTAAAGTTCTTCGACTGTAAAGTTTTTCATTTGAATAGATATAAATATTTATTAAATATTTATGTAAAGTTTTTCATTTGAAGGATATTAAAAAACTTAATTTTGATTAATTAAATATTTTTTTTAAGTTTAATTTGGTCTAATCTTGACGTAAGGCCAAATTTCTCATATTAATTCCTATGTTTGAAGTTCGAAAACATAGAAATACTTAATTTATAAACATGAGATCAAGTAATGTTATAGATTACAATATCATTAGTTAGATGTCATTAGTTAGATGTCATATAAGATTAGGTCTCACATATAACATTAACCATCATGATTATTCTAATGGGATCTTGAATCAACCCATATTGTTTATCTTGTATAAGTTAATTATCTTCCTAGAACTTTAATTTTTGTTCATTATTAACTTTGATGTTTACCAAATTGATCAATTTTATAGTTAATGATAGTTTATTTATTTAATAAATTACMATAGTTAATTTTGATTTCATTTTMTACATTGTCATGTGAATACACRTGGGKTTTCTTTTATGCCAATGAGGAGGAATTAATGGTGTGTTTGTTTATGAATTAATCTATGTGGCCTTGACCATTATTGTTGTGGAAAAGTTCTTTAATTTTTTTTCCAACTTTTGGCTCCATCTTTGTCACTTGTCCCAATTGCAGTAAGAGGAGAGGATGTGTAGGAAATGATATTGCGTCCACTCCGTAGCCTATACACATTCAACAAATCAAGGAAGGATAAAACACAACAACTAGCAGAGGATTAAGGTATGCAAGCTTTACTTGCCCTAATGACTTGAATAGGGGAACAAATGGGGCTATAGAAGTGCACACCCATAGCAATCTACTTCGAGAAGATGGGGGATGAATAAACATTCTATAGTAGTCCATTAAAGCAATCAAACATAAAGAAGAGTGATTCCATGGATTCTCCAATAGACCATCCGTTCCAATGACACATGAAGTATAGACACCCTAGATTCTTGTTCCTCAACAAACTGCCATAACCGATGAAGAGAAAAATGATGATTTTAGGGGTAAGACTGTTAGCTCATAGCTCAGAGTTCCTCAACAAGAATCCAATGTTTCTCCAGTACAAAAATGATCATTTGTAGCTTGAGTTAGGGTAGAAAATCATAGATTTTGAAGATTACATATAGTTAGGGTTAGATAGTTACGTATTTG